>JARQTI010000506.1:303692-348572 GCA_030142655.1 Trachelus tabidus
CTCGCCGCTACGATTTAGCGCTATGCTTTTGGTATCGCCTAAAACCGTAGCGTTGTGCATCTCCCTGCTCATCTCTGCTACCAATAGCAGCTTCGCCGTTGTCTCTTATTCTCGTATTCAATGCTTCAACCAAATAAGGCGAAGGGCGGGACAAGTAATCGTGAGTGGCGAGTGTGTGGGGGAGCGAATAGAGATAGGTACTAAGCTGGGGAGGTGACAAATCGGACCTCTTCGCTGAGTTTTACCGGGTTTACCGTACTGAAAGTGTTAAACGCGTTACGCTGCGAGTAAAAGCTTTTTAGAAATGTCCTATGAAACCAGTAAGTCATCAAGAAACATTCTGTGAATTATTTCGCCCTAAATTTTAATAATGTCGATCGCTTGTAACTTGAAGTTTGATAAGTGCCACTTGCTTGTATGCTTTCTATTTCCCGACTAGCCGGATGCATCTTCTCGGCCGCTTTATTATCTTTTCTATTTGTCAAAATTTCATATTTTAATCGAAGCATTATATTCTGCCGTTGTTTTTCATTCTTTCGCGGTCCGCTTGTTTCATTTAATAAACCGTTATGATTTGCTCCGAAATACCGCTCGTTAACGGAGATTCTGTTTCCGTGTAATGTCACAATTTCCGTCTCACTTATCTCAAGCACTTTGCACAATATTTCTTAGAAGAACTTATTACTAAGCGTACAGTTTCCGTAATTTTATAATAAAGCGATTTATCTATGTCCAATAGAGATAGAGAGACTAGTAACTGTGAATCATAATATCATGACTATTCCTCAGTCATAAGATATCATTTTGAAGATTGACTAAAATCAAAATCCTAGTTTGAAAATATTCACTTGTTTCCTTATCTTGACAGTGAATTCTGAATTGTATAGGTTTCTTATAGTTTGTTTCTATTCTGAATTACTTACCATTTACACTCTCTCCATTTGTAAAATGCCCAACTTTTTTTTTGCTACTTTTGGCTTGATGATAAATTTAACTCTGTGAGTAAATAAGAAATAATAAATAATTAATTGAGAAATTTCTGCATTGCCTGTACACAAGAGTCAGAAATAGATGCATACATATCGAATTGCACTGTATCAGCATATAAGATTTAACTTCATTATTCAGTTATTTCACAATAATATCACCGCATCTTTGCCTAAAATTATTTTGATATTTTGATCTGGACATTTGCCAAGGTGTTAAGCAGCTGTAGATATTTTAGTTTGACAGCCGAACGTTAAGTAGTTACAACAAACAGATAGGCAAGCTATATTCTGTGCTATAAAATTAATATTTTAAAGATAAATAAATACAGATTAGATTGGGCTATTGATCAAATATATATAAATTTGATTAGATAAATCACCATGTTAATCTCATTAATACTTTTACTCTTGGGTGTCGACACCAGATGTCATCTGCTACCTGAAGCATGGCAAAGAAACATTACCTTTGATGATTGATTTTACATTTTTAGTCCAACATGACATATTCTTTTTTCAGAATTTATATTTGCTACATTGCCAAGAACACAACGAGGACAACCTCTAGTATTAGGTGCCGATCCGAAAGGAAAGAATTTCTTGTATACTAATGGGAACAGTGTCATCATTAGAAACATTGAGGTAAGTTTTGTAATTTTATACAAAACTGCTTCAAGTACCAAACTCTGTAATATCTTTATAGAATCCAGCAATTGCTGACATCTATACAGAGCATTCTTGTCCAGTCAATGTCGCAAAGTATTCACCAAGTGGTTTTTATATAGCATCAGGAGGTATGCAATTATTAAATAATACGGTGAACATATTAAATTTCAAAACACTAATAGAATAAATTAACTTCAGATCAGTCGGGTAAAGTTCGTATCTGGGACACTGTAAACAAAGAGCATATTTTGAAAAATGAATTTCATCCAATCGGAGGACCCATCAAAGACATCGCCTGGTCTCCTGACAATCAGCGAATGGTTGTCGTTGGCGAGGGAAGAGAAAGGTAAGAGAAAAAGTTAATCAGAATTGCTAAAAGCAGTCTTACGATTGCCAAACAGTCTCAAACAAGAATTGTCATAGATTCGGTCATGTCTTCATGGCGGAAACTGGAACATCCGTGGGTGAAATATCGGGCCAAAGTAAACCCATAAATTCCTGCGACTTCAGACCAGCAAGACCGTTCAGATTGATCACCGGAAGTGAGGACAATACCATTGCGGTATTCGAAGGGCCTCCATTCAAGTTCAAGTTAGTACTGCGATACCTTAACTATCTTGAACCTATTTAAAATAAATGAATTCCATTTCAGGATGACGAAGCAGGACCATGCCCGTTTCGTACAAGCAGTACGCTACTCTCCTTCTGGAAATTTATTCGCTTCTGCAGGGTTTGATGGAAAAGTCTTTATTTACGATGGCACTTCCTCAGATCTTGTCGGAGAAGTTGGATCCCCTGCTCATCAGGGTGGAGTATATGGAGTACGAGATAAAAAGACTTGCATGATAATAAGAATAAATTTTAAAATAACCTTCAGATCCATATCTAATTATATTCCATTGCTAGGTGGCCTGGAAGCCTGATGGTACGCAACTCCTAACTGCTTCCGGCGATAAGACATGTAAACTGTGGGACGTGGAAACGCGCACAGTCGTTAGTGAATTCAACATGGGATCAACTGTTGACGATCAACAAGTAATTATTGTCTAGTAAAAAAATAAGAACGACAAAGTCATCAAAATTTATAAAATTTCTCATACCTTACAGGTTAGCTGCTTATGGCAAGGCAATCACTTATTGACTGTGTCTCTGAGTGGATTCATTAATTATCTCGATGTCAATAACCCAGAGAAACCCCTCAGAATAATAAAGGTAACTACTGCAAGGATCACTGTGCATCTACTGTTATCATTGACTATAAAACTACTTTTTTTTCAACTTTTAGGGTCACAATAAACCAATTACAGTGTTAGCCCTGAGTCCCGATAGGGGTACAATTTACACAGGATCTCACGATGGTCATGTAACCAATTGGAATGCAGAGACTGGCGAGAATGATCGTGTCCAAGGTCAAGGCCATGGAAATCAAATAAATGGTATGAAAGCAACTGATAACGTCGTATACACTGCCGGTATCGATGACACCCTCAGAGTCATTGACATAGCTACGAATTCCTACCAGGGAGCTTCTGCTATAAAATTAGACTCTCAGCCAAGGGGTCTGGACATCTATGGCGACATAGTAGTCACTGCCTGCGTCAGACAAGTAGGTTGATACTAGAAAAAGAATTTCATAGCATTAATAAATGCCTATTATAATAATATTTAATTGATAAGCAATCCTGACTTACAGCTCACTGTCACACAAGATGGCAGGAAAGTGTCAAGCGTACCAATCGATTATGAACCGTCATGCGTGAGCATAAATCAAGAAAACGGTGACGTCGCCGTTGGCGGATCCACTGACAATAAAGTTCACATTTATGAACTGTCAGGTACAACACTGACACCTAAAACCGAGTTGGAACACCTAGGACCAGTCACCGACGCGGCTTACAGTCCTGACAATAAGTATTTAGTAGCCTGCGACGCCAATAGAAAAGTTATCCTCTATGTGGTTCCAGAATACAAGGTAAGAACATTAATAAACTATAAGTTGAGTAAACGTTGATTTCCCTG
This sequence comes from Trachelus tabidus, assembly GCA_030142655.1. NCBI lineage: Eukaryota > Metazoa > Arthropoda > Insecta > Hymenoptera > Cephidae > Trachelus > Trachelus tabidus. The sequence goes on from JARQTI010000506.1 coordinate 307,364, forward strand.
CTTTGTAAATTGCTAACAATTGCCTATCTTGTTTACACACCTTGCTTCATAAATCATGGAACTCGCAGAGGGTAAGTCGCTCGTGAAATTTGTCATAATCGCTAGACGAAACTTACTTGAAATGTTTCATAAGAATTTCACTTACAATTATTTCATCTCTCTGTGTTTCAGCTCGCGCACAACAAAGAATGGGGCTTCCATAATGCACGTGTAAATTCTGTCGCCTGGTCACCTGACTCCGATATGGTTGCCAGTGGCAGTCTGGACACCACCATAATAATTTGGAGCGTGACAAATCCGGCTAAGCATACCATCATTAAAAGTACGTATAGATATACAGATATAATGTGTAGTCCATTATCGGTACAACCTTCTGAAAATGGGCTGATTGGCATTAACGAGGTAACAAACCAAATTTATTCTAGACGCCCATCCGCAGAGTCAAATCACTCGACTGGTCTGGCACAACGACGAGACTCTTATCTCCGTCGGACAGGATTGCAATACAAAGATATGGCGCGTAGAAAAGATTTAATTGAACTGCCGAACTGTGTACTATCATCCGTTTTTCGATACAGCTTAACTAACTTTAGATGCATTTTATTTATTTACTTTGTAGCTTACAAATATTGTATATTATTTTTGAATACGATTCTTGATATACAATAAAAGAAAAGATTGTATGAATTTACTGGAGTCACTATTGTCACACATAAACCAAATCTCTGCGAGGAGTCTATGGAAGGAAGATGGACAATTGAAAGAAGAGTGCATCGAAGGAGAAGGAAAACTGTAGACTTCTACCCCTAAGATTGTCTTTATTAAAACGATTTAACGATAACAAGAAAACAATAACAATTTGAACACTATAGGTTTGAAGGAACATGCTCGCTCTCCCGTCAATCCGCACGCGTCAGCATCCAAGAGAGCAGAGATATAAGAATCATTGTCGATTCTGATTTCTCTTTATACAAATGGACGCATATGACTTTTATTCGCTTTTCCTACCTCATCACGTCGGGCAAGGATTTTGCAGATTAATAAACTTCTACGTACCGAACGACCGACAGAAAAGCGTCCTAACCAAGGGATACGTGAGTCAGGTTGGCTACAAACATGCCAGCATCCGTTCTACGGTTTTGTCAGGCTGTAACGAGGACGTTTTTGGGGAGAAGCTACCGGGTGTCTGTAAGAAACATGTTTTCTGAGAGCGTCACGTGAACGCGATACGTGAGAACAAGCTGTACAACTGTACGAGCTGTTGCTGTGCGTCTCCATGTGAACGCGAAGATTATATTGGTTACTTAGTTGTTTTCCACAGATCAAACAAGTCACGCTTGTCTTGTTCGAACTTTGAGTGGCGTTCCTATTGGCGACTGTGGTGCCGCCTAAAAATCCAAAATTTGCATTCTCGCTGTCTACCGGTAACAGCTTGACATTTTCCAAAACCGGACTCTTCTCCTCGGTTACCAGGTTACCTTCGTCCATTCCACTATCCTGACCCTTGTCCACTGCTTTGTTAGAAGGTACTGTTCCTGGGGTTGGCTTCCTCTCGCGCTGATTCAGTTTATCGTTTATCGAATAATAAGGCTTTGTCTTTACGCTGTAGGGAGTATCATCCTGGTCGTTTGAAGACTCCTCCTCAGGGTTGTCCGTTAGGTGCATCGTCGAGACTGACTCTAGGGATTCGGCGAGAGCTGTACTGTCGTTTAATTCCTTTCTGACTGCCATCTCCGAGGTGTCCTTCTCTTGGGCGAGTACAGGTGGATTCACAAAGAGTCCGTTGTCGTGTCGTGCATTCTTCTGGAATTAACAGTGAAGTCTACATGACGGACAAAGAATTGATAGACAGTGCATCGATACTGAAGCTGTTAGCGAAAGGCATTAATTCCACAATCATTTTTTATTTTTACTGGTCCAGGTTCTCTCTTGCATTTCTTTTTGTAACTACTGATAATATGGTGGATGATTAGAAGAGAAACTTATGGCAGCTACCTCTGTCATATTATTGGATCATTCTTAGAATTCCACCTGTCATCTTTCATTCTGTAGTCTTGTTTCTCGTTAAGTGCAATCTGTCGCGACGTAAAGTATCGTGAAGAAAGCTATTTTTTAAATGTACCTTTAAATTCATTCTATGGGGTAAGGTTCCATGGGATGCATCCACTTGCATTTAGTTGCAACACACACAACGATCTTGATCTCGTGGATATCGTTTGTTATTCATTATCGTTCCTTCGATGCGCGTATGTACAGAATATGTACACGGAGGACAAGTCCTTTGTGAAGTACTTCTTGAGGAACGACAGTGAATGTGTTTAAGTGACCTGAACAAAACAACACGATCATAGGATGATATCAAGATTAAAGAAGAATCAAGCGAGTGTTCTAATTTTTCTCTCTCTTTTTTTTTTATCTTTTTTATCAATTATATGACAGCAATATAGTATAGTGAAAAATGGGCTACATGAGAAAAAAGAAAACACTGTAGCCGCATTGAAGAAAATTTCTAGCGATACCCTTTTAACATGAGATATAGAAACAATCTGTGTTAATCGTAGCAGCATATTGTCCAATCGCCATAATGTAGTTACAAAAATCATACAACATTTTTGCATGCAATCGATTTTTGTTAATTACATAGAAACTGTATATATGCCTGAAACTCTGAAAAACGCTTGATGGTCTGCATTGCTAGTGCAGAGTGCGGTTCAGGAAGTGTGATAACATTCTGACGTTAAAATATATAAATGGTTTATAGAAAATGTTATGAGTATTCCCGTATAGTACTGTATAATCGTCAGCAATAAAGTCTATCTTTCACGAGTGATCTGCTTGACTGTGTTGTTCTCATGTATTACAAATAGATGTTATGTTTCGCATGCAAAATTCTTGGAAGAATTAATCCATTTTAAGGGATCTTGGAGACCAGTATCGTCAATCGGTACAAGAAGTAAAATTCACTAGTTATCAGATTCTTAGGTATTGGAGTTAATACAAATTTTTGCATACCCCAGCAATATCAGCCAACCCACGAATATGAAGAGTGTCAGCCATAGCAAGAAGAGCAGGGAGTTGTTCTTGATATATATTGACCTCTCCATTATACATAAATGTCACTAACGCACATAAGTTTGCATATTCCATACCAGGTAGCACAATAACTGGATGCTGCTGAGAGCTCAAGTCCTGCAACGCAATTTAACGAATAACATAGAAAACAAAAAGGAATCTATAGCAGTACCTTAAATAATTCCTTGAAATAATAGCTGCATGCTGAGAGTATGATCCTGTGAGCTCGAATATGCCTGCCACCAGCACTTAGAGTGACATCCGTCAAATATCCTCCATCGAGTAATTTTGGCAGGGAGCTCAGAAGTGTATTTTGGAAATTGTGCCACCGTAAGCAAAATTGCTGTTGACTCTCCATGCCTCCTAGCCAAAGAGATTGGTAATATAACTTTAATCCAAATGAGTTGCAATATACTAAAGCGAGACAGATTTTCACTAAAACGCTTCCAAATTAAATAAATGATATGAACAATCAGTGTCAGACTATTATCCCTAAATAAAATGCAAATGAAACACTAATCTCCATGATTGGAAAGAACCTATTCCTTAAAATATAAAGTAAAAAAATATAGGAACGTAAAAGAGTTCCTATTTGACATGTCTGAGATGCATTTAGCCACTAGTAGTAGATCAGTAGCTAGAGAGTGAGACAATCCTATTTATTTAATCAGCCAGTAGGTTCCAGCCAAATCTATTATTGTCCTCAGGTATGGCTGGAGGAAAGGATAGATGTTGGCGTGTGTTTGATCGCTTGCACAATTGTCACTCTTTTGTAACAAACGTCCCTGAAACTGGGATCGAATGGAGAATTAAATTAGGAAGTAATAAACACATTCACACCTTGCATCCTCGACGCTCTATTTCTCCCCGGAGATACAATATACTCTTTGCACAACACTACACTTCACCTGGCAATCTGCAAGAGCAAGAACAACTCTGTAGCCAAAAGAGGACGGAACACAAGAGCTGACGAGAGTTCTAATGATATTTCTGAGCGCTACCTCACGTGTTCCAAACAAAGCACAATCCAAGAAGATGCTTGTGATTAGATGATAACCAGCTCTCGGCTTCTGCCGTACCACTATGGTTCTGAAGTACCTACGCTATTACGATTTGGGCGTAATCAATATCTAGTGGGAGACGTGGGCATTGCACAATTGGTTTAACTTACTCCCACTGCCTTGCTCTAATCCCTTTTTGGAGAAGAAGTCAGCGGCGTCGCCCCAATAACGACTTATTTCAGAAAACAGCACACGTGCAAGCCCAGATGATAATGAAGAGCAATAAATGGTTTTTAAAATGAGAGCAGCCACGCTGGCACTCGGTCGGTGCTGGCGCAAGCGTATAGGTAATGAGAATGACTCATAAACGTCACCTGCTCCAATCGCCAGGTGTAAAAAAGCTGTAAAGATTCTGGAGCCTGGTCTGTAACTTTTTTCCTGTTCTCATTTGCTAACCCGTTGTTTTATGTTCAACAAGTTGGCAATGCTTCGACGTACGTCGGAGCAGCTGATTATATATCGGATGTTATTGGACGTCTTCAAAATTAGACGCGCTTCTTGATCTAACGTATGTTAAACAATAATGGTGTGGAAAAGCTGCTGCCCTTTAATTACATAGAAAATGAGTAACGCGTTTGGATGGCAGCGACAAGTTGCGTCATTTCTAGTGTTTATATCATGTCTTGTATTCGTGGGTAGTTCCAATTTTGAACAGCTGACCTTTTGCGGGCCAACTCCGGAAAAGCCAACTCGCAGGTAACTAAATATTAATGTTAAATTTGAATAAAACATTGTTTATATAATTCTATTTGCAGTTTGATATTTGTGAGTACTCTGGATGGAAAAGTATCTGCATTAGATGCAGCTCATCAAGGAGAAAAACAATGGACTTTAGATTTTGATGATGGACCTATGTTATCATCGAATATCCATCGAAGAGAAGTATGTCAGATGTAGCAAAGTATACATATTCTGGATTTAAGTATTTCATGAGTATGTATTATTCTAGCTTAACAATAATGGACAATGGGTGAAACTAATCCCATCGTTAAATGGTGGCCTGTATAAATTTGATGGGGAAAATTTAGAAGGCATTCCAGTATCTACGGATCATCTACTTAGATCTTCCTTTCGTTATTCGGATGATTTAGTGTTTTCTGGTGGCAAGGAAACACGATCATATGGTAAGATTAAAGATAGATAGTAATAGAAACGTCATGGATATAATAATTTTTATGCTAAAGTAGTTTGGTTTTGTAATGGACATCTATAATATAAAATGTACTCCAAATAATTATGTTATATAGAGATGTCATTAAATAATACCAAATAAGGCATATCTAATTTCTCATTAGGAGTATCAGCAACAACAGGACAAATATTATACCAATGTAATATCAGTGGTTGTACTAATAAAACCAATGACAATTATAACGATGAAGAAGTACTCGTTATTCAACGTCTCCAGCAAACTGTACGAGCGGTTGAACCGCGTACTGGTGCTGAAAGGTCAATTTCTAAATTTGCAATTTAATGTAGTAACACTTTTAAAACGTACTTCATTTTCATACTACAGCTTCAAATATTCCTTAAGTATTGTATTTCAGGTGGAACTTTAGTGTGGGGCAGCATGATCTAACTCTTCTCCCAGCAGAAGCAGCCAATTGCCATGATACAGCAGCAAACCCATCACAAAAGAATATTCTGGACATAGAACTAAAAGTTATTGTACCAGAGGGCCTAGTTTGGGCCATAAATAGAAGCAATCCCAATGTAAAATTATGGCAATACAAGGTAACATGATAACTTACGGCTAATCAATATAATTTAAAGTAAAAGATTAAAGAATTTATATCATTAAACTTCTCTTGCTCAGTTTGATTCTCCAATCGTCACTGTGTGGAGGAAGGAGAATACTCCACCTTCAAATGGTGACAAGGGTCTGGAAGAAGTAAATTTATTTGATGGCTCGCAATGGGAATGGGGTTCAGATTTTTCATCAAGTCCCAGCATATATATAGGAATGCATGAGAAACAATTGTACGTCCAAGAGAATGCAGCATTCTCTAAAGCTTTAAGCCAGAGTCCGCAAAAGCAACTGCAATATCCAAAGATTCCATGGCAACCCTATCCTGCTATAAGTACGATTATTTATTCTCTCTACGTAATCAGCTAAAGAATAACATTATCTCAAAGCAAACTAATATTACATTTCTCCTAATATGACTTTTGCCATAATGGCCTACAAAATTAATGAACCTCTACTATTGTCAAACGTCTTATTTCTCTTCCAACAGGTACTGCAGTGTCAATGACGGTTAAAAATGTAGTCCAGGGTGAAAACAACAGTGAAATGCACTCAGAAATAAGCGAGAGTCAAAGTACAACAGCACTTTCAGTTCTGTACAATTCAGAATACATAAACGGTACGTAATGGCACGGTAAAAATGTTATCATACGTTCTCAAAGTGATATGTTATTATTGAATTCATAGGAAATGGCTTTTACCTCTACTCCAAGGACCAGCAAAGCTGGAATATTAGTAACCAGTGTAATGAAAGTGATCCAGTAATAATTGTAGAGAATGTTGAGCTACCATCTATAACTGATTATATGAATGACGAAGAGGAGACTCCAGTCAAAATAATTATTGTTTCACTTTGGTACTGGTGGTGAGTAATAGTTACAGACACATCACTACTTATATCTTAGTAGCAATAACATGGAATGTGCTATTGTTTAGGAAGGAAGTGGTAATAATATCTATCACTACAGCATTTCTCTTAAATTTCTTGCTGACACAACGTCTCCTGAACGCAACGACAATTGTTAAGGACGCAGTGATGCCGGTAGGTCACACAATACTTCCAAGCAATATCGTAACTATACGCATGAACTTCTAACACAAAGGTTTATGTAATAGCCTTTGATTGTGGAAAGGCACGTCGAGGCAAAAGAGGAGGATCACAAAGCTTTCCAGGATGTTGGAAATGGGGTAGATTTCTATTCGCGTTACCTGACGGATTTCGAGCAAATTGATTGCCTTGGAAAAGGTGGCTATGGAATTGTGTTCGAGGCAAGAAACAAAATAGATGATTGTAATTACGCCATTAAAAGAATTGCCTTGCCAAACAGGTAAATGACAACGGAGCGTATTCTGTAAATCATAATCCTATTATTATGGTGTCTTTAAATATTCAGTTATATCTCATGTACAGTCGAGACTCAAGGGAACGGGTAATGAGAGAAGTAAAAGCCCTGGCTAAATTGGATCACCACAATATAGTGCGTTACTTCAATGCCTGGCTGGAATGCCCACCAGCAGGGTGGCAGGAAAATCACGATCTTCTGTGGAAGAACAAACAGGAATTCACGTCAGAAACATCACACAGTGTTACAAACACCAAACTGAGGAGTTCGGTGTGCATTGATGTACCACAGAGTGATGCATCCTCTATAGATAGTGCTTTCGATGCTTTCGAATTGAATCAAACTACCAAGGATGATGATTCCTTTATTGTATTCGATTCGGATCCTGAAGGAGTAAGAGGACATGATCGAGTTATAAATTTCAGTGACGACAACAGTGTTTCCAGTACTGATATTTCTATCTCTATTGGTGCTGCTAGTATTAAACCATCTTCGAAACAGAAGATGAATCACTCTGAGTCGATAGCCTTCCAAACTAGCATTACTTCCAATAAAGAAAAATCTAAGGAAAGTATTGCTGATAAGAAGTCTAAACTAGCTTTGGATTTAGAAGGTACTGGTGTTCGAAAAACGACGAAAATGTTCCTATACATTCAAATGCAACTGTGCCAAAGACTGAGTTTGCGTGAATGGCTTAAGAGACAAGATACACCTAGGGATTCTCAAAGAATTTGTAATATATTTCAGCAAATAGTCGATGCTGTAGAATACGTTCATCTGCAGGGTCTTATCCATCGTGACCTCAAGGTATATTAAATCAGCTAATTATATTAAAGTTACTTGCAGTAACTTTCCTTAATTTTCGTTTTAGTCCTTATTTCTTTCAATATAGTGTTTGTATCTCTCTAGCCATCGAATATTTTCTTCGCTTATGACGAGAAAATAAAAATAGGTGACTTCGGTCTGGTCACTGCAATGACAGAAGGCTTTGACGAAGCACGAACTCCTAGTGAACAAGAGGACATGATGAATCTAAAGACTGGTCTGCATACTGCATGTGTTGGTACTCACCTGTATATGTCGCCAGAACAGATGAACGGCCAGGTTTATAATTATAAAGTAGATATTTATTCACTTGGAATTATCCTATTCGAGCTTCTCACACCGTTCACAACAGAAATGGAAAGAGTGGTTGCTTTAATGAATTTGAGAAAAGCTGTGTTCCCTAAGGATTTTGCTACTCATTATCCAGCAGAGGTACACCAACCATTCTTTTAAAATGATAGATACTTTTTGTACTTGAAAAACAGATGAACATTTTTTTGACAGTTCGACTTGCTGAAAATGATGCTTGACGAGAACCCTAACAAAAGGCCTACAACTCTGGGAATAAAAGCACGACCACCATTATACAATTCTAGCTCACAAAATGACCTGAGTATCAACGAGGGAAATAAATGGCACTTCGAATTGCCACAGTTGAGCAGGCATTCCTCTGTAACAAGCAGTGGTAGCAGCGAATCATGGGAGAATATTAGTTAGTTAAGCAGAGTACATAGAGCAAATGTAAACAGGAACATTGTACATGTACGTGTTCATTAGCAATATTGATATTCAGTCCATTTTTATAAATATCAATGCTATTTTAAATTGATTTCAGAAAAATGGAAGAGAAAGAGGGTGTTCATGGACCGTAGACGATGTTGGTCACGCAAATAACATATTGTAAAACTTTGAAGCTGTATATCGATTGTATCAATGATAAATCTTAACTGTAAAGCCCTATTTTTTAAAAGTCTACATTAGGATTATGTTAAATATTATCTCGGCAGCCACTAGTTATGAATTGGCAAAATTATTTCTCTATAGTTGGCTATTATTTTGCAAAATTATTGTTACAAAAGTACGATCGTTAATCAATTTTGCTTTTTTAAAGAAAGTGAAAAATATATTTCTTTTATTTGTACACCATCAATGTCTTTTACTTGACCCGCTACCGGTCATGAATTTCAATAAAAATACTCAATATGTTTTACAAAGTAATTGCATTACAGCGTTATAAAATCAAGAATCCCATTTCCTATATTACCGCCTATCATTTACGAATGTTATTTTTTGTTCGTCAACACTCGAAATTCTTATCACTATGACACATAATGTAATTATACATGACTCACGAGTTTTGTGCGTTTTAAATAGGAGTCTCATATTTCAGGAACAGTAAAAAAAATATGTACCTAGACGAAGAAGAATCGTCTAATTTTAAGTACTCTCACAGTCTGTGGGAACTTCATTATTTTTAAAGATTGAGGTTGAAAGAATCCTCCCTTTAAAGTCAGAAGTTTGTTTCTGCAAAAGGAAAAGGATTTTTAAAAAACCATTCAAATCCATTATGGAGCAAAAAATAAAATACAAAAATAAAAAAAAAGACTTCCAGTGAATACTTTATATGCTGATGTAAAAACTTTTAACGCACCAATCAGACAGCTCAGTGTAATATACTTTATCGCAATCAGTACTTGGTTTAATTGTCTGTCCTTTATAATCCCACGTAAATGTCACATACACTATCCATTGACGCTAGAACATTTTTCTATTCGTAATAATCCCATAGTCGTTAAGAGATAAAGATTACCTTTTTCAACAATAATGAATAATATCCCAGGAGAAAAGATATTAACCCATTAACGTCCGTCTTGTCGGTTCTTCACTGCTCCTAGAAAGTTCTGAAAAAATTATTAATTAAATTATTAATTAATTATATTAAAATAAATTAATTTCTAAAAAGAACAATTTTTTTTGTTAATACAAGCATTCGCTTTTAACAGCTGTTCAGCCAAGTCTAGACAATTTTTTCAAGCTAAGAGTGTCATAAGCGATGCTGTGCGTGAATAGGGAGATTTCAAAAATCGAAAGACAAATGCAAAATTGCAATACACGGGAGATGCTATTTGAAAGAGTGCTTTGCAGAATTCATTAGATTTCTGTCAAGGTCTACTTATGCTTTCAGGACTCGACTGTAATGGCACTGCAGGAAATTGGCGAGGCTTTTCTCGTTGGTCTATTTAAAAATATACTCTGCGCCACTCGTACGAAGTGCCACCTTGCCACAGAATATGACTGTGCAGAATACTTCTGGTTAGATAATGAATATTATAGTCTTATTCTGACATTAGGCTCGTGTACTGACCTTTTTATTTAAAGTAGCAATCGTCATAGAGGACTGTTACGTGTAATAAAAATCTCATCTGTACCATCATAACTGGAATTCTGAACGCCAAATAATTCTGGTTTAATTCCTACGTTTGGTTACTCAGGCAAGAAAGCAAAAAAACTACTGAGAATTAATGACAATTGGATGCATGTTGGATCTGAAATTTAAAACAGATGATTTTTTCCCAGATAGAAAGAACACTGCTCTGAACTTATTGAGAGCAATGACAATCGAAGATTAGATAGAAATAAATATGTAACTGGTAGTTCCTCGTAGAGATACTTTGTGGTCCTTAAAAGGACCGTTATAGGCTTGTTGGACGTCTTGTAGAATTCATCGTTAATTATATCCCATCTTATTTGGAACTCGTGTATTTAGTGACGGCCTTCGTACCCTCACTGACCGCATGCTTGGCGAGTTCACCAGGAAGCAGAAGTCGCACGGCAGTCTGAATCTCCCGGGACGTGATAGTCGAACGTTTATTATAATGAGCTAAACGCGATGCTTCTGCAGCAATACGTTCAAAGATGTCGTTAACGAAACTGTTCATGATGCTCATAGCCTTGCTGGAAATACCAGTGTCGGGATGCACTTGCTTCAAAACTTTATAGATATAAATAGCATAGCTTTCCTTTCTCTTGCGCTTCTTCTTCTTATCAGCCTTTGATATATTCTTTTGGGCTTTCCCAGCCTTTTTCACGGCCTTACCGCTTGTCTTAGGTGGCATCGTCAGGAAAGTGAACGAACTGTCAGATTTGCAATGAAACACAAATAATAGTTCAAGCACTAATGCGGGTCACTGGGTTCCGCCTCTTACTTATAGGCAGTGAAGACCTCCCTACGCACCAATCAGATGACACGTAGTGGATAGCCAGAGCAAGCGACGCTCCTATTGGCCCGTTGGGCTTAGTGGAAAACCGTTATAAGGCCAAATGTACCGTCCTTTTTACTCAAATCGACGTCTCTGCTCGACACGGGAGGATCGTCTGTCGTACTTGTACTATTAAGCGTTTAGTAAATCGATATCATGTCTGGGCGAGGCAAGGGTGGCAAGGCTAAGGGAAAGGCGAAGTCTCGTTCAAGTAGGGCTGGACTTCAGTTCCCTGTTGGTCGTATTCACAGACTTCTGCGTAAAGGTAATTACGCAGAACGTGTGGGCGCTGGAGCTCCGGTTTATCTTGCGGCTGTTATGGAGTATCTGGCTGCTGAAGTACTTGAATTGGCTGGTAACGCTGCACGTGACAACAAGAAGACTAGGATTATTCCTAGACACTTGCAATTGGCCATCCGGAATGACGAAGAGTTGAATAAGCTGCTCTCTGGTGTGACTATTGCTCAGGGTGGTGTATTACCTAACATCCAGGCTGTACTTCTGCCCAAAAAGACAGAGAAGACTACGTAAGAAGAGAGCTGCGAGTACCACTCCAAGAATACGAAAACCGGCCCTTTTCAGGGCCACAAATAATTATATACGAGGAATAGCTTTACAGTTCAATCATGAAAGTTTAAATAATTTATTATCCAACGCATTATGTTAATCTTTTATTATACAAAATGCATGTATGTACAAATAAACCTTATGTTATTCATAAATTACGATGATTAAATACTAGAGTTAATTTATATCGACGTATATCAAATTATTTTATTCTATTTCCATACGAAAAAGTGAGAAAGATAAGGCTTAACACTTACTTAGAACTTCACATAATATAGTCGATGGGCCTGTTCGTTCCTAGTGCTCTTATATACTCGAGAACACTGTGATGTGTTCAAAAGTGAGCTGAGAGCGCAGAATACATCGTCCTCGTTCCAATGCATTTAATAAACAAAGAAACAACGCATTCAGCGCTCTATACTCATTTTTGAATACACCGAAGCACTTAAAAATACTAAAACGAACAAGTCTATCAATAACTAATCTAAATAACCTACATTTTTTAATAATTATCTGTAGTTGAATAATCTAGTTTAAATTATGGATGAAGGGATCTGAGTATAACAATAGGATGGTTCTTATATACATATAATCCGTTCACGAGTAAAATAAATTTTGAGGGGCCATATTTCTATACCGTTAAAGGTAACCGAGTCCCCTAAATAGGATCTCTTGCTCGTGAAACGACTGCATAATATTGATTTTTTAAACTGTGTACGAGGTACATCTCAATATTGAAGTATAGGAGATTCCTACAGATTTTACACAAACATGAGCTGATATAACCAGTGTCCTGTACATAAGTTAATATCACAAATTTATCTGAATGATGTCACAGCCATTTACTTTCTAACAGATCAGTTGAAGTAAATCAATTATACTCATAAGGTACTAGACTTTTCCCGTATCTAAAAATTGATTTCGTGAGATGACGTTTTGTACAAATGAAATGACAGTAGGATGAGGGATGAACTTTTATGAAACCAAAAATCATCGTCTACGTAATAAAAACGTGTTGGCCCTGATAAGGGCCGTTCGCATATCTCTCTCAATCTCCCGCCAGGACTTGTATTCACTTCTTCTGTGAAACTGGCTTCTTCGACGCAGTTTTAGCTCCCTTAGAAGCAGCAGCAGCTGCCTTTTTGGGTTTAGGTGCTTTAGGCTTGGTCGTAGGTGACTTGGTGACTTTCTTAACCTTAGACGGACTTTTTGGTTTGGCAACTCTTGGTGGAGCTTCTTTGGCAGCCTTGCGCTTTTCAGGGACAGCAGCAGTAGCAGCAGCAGCAGCAGCAGGAACGGCTTTCTTAGGAGCAGCAGCCTTCTTGGCAGCCGCTGGCTTCTTAGCTGCTGCACTACTCTTCTTACTAACGTCAGCCTTCTTAGCCACGCTGGCTGCACTGGTCTTTTTGCTAGCAGCAGGTTTCTTCGCAGCAACCGTCTTCTTCGTCGCGACGCTCTTAGCAGCTGGACGTTGCACCTTTGGCTTGGGTGCGTCGGTTTTGGCCGAAGGTAGCTTAAACGATCCTGAAGCACCCTTACCTTTGGTCTGCACCAACTCACCAGACGCCACAGCGATCTTCAGATACTTCTTGATGAACGATGCGTGCTTCTCGGCATCAAGCTTGTACGTTGTTGCAACGTATTTCTTGATGGCTTGCAGAGAAGAACCACCACGTTCCTTTAGACTCTTAATGGCGGCGTTCACCATTTCCGATGTACGAGGATGATTTGGCTTGGCGCGTGGCTTCTTCGACTTGGCTGATGCTGCCTGCTTTTTTGGCGATGCTGTCTGAACTGCTGAGTTACTTTCCGCTGGTGCGGAAGCCACTACGACCGGAGATGCTGCCTTGTCACCCATTATTGATGCTTGATCTTCTTCTTTACGAATACAAAATACTTGCAGTATTGCTTCCTTGCACACGGAGGTTCCGTACGAGACTGATTCTCCAGTGGATCTGAATGTTGAGTCTCAACATAGGTGGTGCTAGTATGACAGAGCGCGGACCATGGAGAGAGACCCGCTTGCGTTTAACACACCCGGTTTGATGATCGTTCGTGAGTACGGCACTGATCTTATTGTTTAATAATCTTTGTTCCATTGTTAGATTACTTTTGGAGACTACGTATCGCTATTGGTGAAAGCTTATGAGTTTCGACTAATCACCAAAAAAGTTTCGAGACCATTGAAAATTGATAAAGGTCAAAAACTTGAGGCAGCGGCGACGCGTGCGCTTCTGCCGCTACCGCGCCTGGATCATCGCAATTATTAATAAAAATCATTCCTTAACAATTGTGTATTAAACTATTGGCATTTTAGGTAGCCCAAGCTTCGTTCTACGTGCTTATCCAATCTTGTTCTCGAGAAGTTACCTGAAGCTCGGTTATCGTTCAATGAAATGCCGACGGAGGCGAGCAGATTTCATTCAACCCCATTGATAGCGACGTGGCTTTCATTTATCCTGGACCATTGGCTTCTTGGTGATGATTTTTTATCAGAGATACATGGCTTCGCAGGAAATCTTTGTCCTTGGTTAAGTATTATTTTTATTCATTTTATTTAAATGTTCGTCGATTCTATGAGGTATGTAACTGGATAGAAGTGGATTGATTTGCTAGTGCCCTGGTGCAGTGTCTTCTTACGGCTTTGGCAATATTCATCATTGTTCATGGACATTTATTTTTTCATTAATTTAATAAATTTAATTATTCATGAATTTGACAATTTGCGGCAATGCATTCGATAGGTTTAAAGGCCAACAGTTCAATGAATCCGATAATGTTTATCTTTTAGGCGTATGAGGAGGTATGTGACATAGATAAGAGATATATTTTAAGTCGATTATAAATGATCATTTTTTATATATCAAATTGGTACTAGTTATTTGATATTATTTATTTTTTAATTTTTTATTTCCCACGTATTTTATACTACAAGGTTTGGAATAATTGATAGCATGGAATTTAAAGATTTTAGGAAGACACGAATGTTACGTTCTTGGCAGACTGGGTTTTAAGTGTGGTATAACGTGAGGAAGGTGAAATTGTTTATAATTTTTATTGTGAAATATTTATGATTCTATTACGTAGCCAGAATAATATATTCATATTATTAACATAACGTTTCGATTATAGTAGATGTACAGTATTCTGTTCGCTTTCATAAAAAATATTAACATAACGTTTCGATTGTAGTATATCTATAGTTTTCTGTACGCTTTCATATTGGTAATTTTGTGCATCCGATTAAGTATTCATATTTGTAAAAATTTCTGATATGAAATATTAGTCTATGCTATGTCAATAGTTATGGTACGAAGTACACAATTTTAGTTTATCTGAAAACAGGCTTAGAATTTGACTTTTGGCATCTTTTTAACGGTTTCAGGAACTATCAAGGCTTGGAAGAGAAAAACGGGCAACTGTATTGTGCTTTCTACTTATGGTGTAAACAGTTATAAAATATGTTCCGAACAAGTTGATGCTACCCTAAATAAAAAATGACTTTTTAAAAATAATTCCTGCTGTATTAATCTTTTCATAAATTATGTTTCTTCCAATAATCTAAAGTTCAGCTACATTTCCGTGTAAGTATAAATAACATCGCACTTACATTAATTCAGTAACGATTAAGTCTGTTTGTGCTTTAGTCTTACAATGGATTTTAAAATGTGGCATAAATTTCAATTGACAGAAACTGAATGTATCTCTCAACAAGTTATACTAACATATCTTATCTCATTATGCTCTACAAAAGCTTCGGCGTTTTTTAAGATATTCCATGGCGCATAGTATTATCTAATTTAATAGTTGAATAAAATCGTATTACTAAAATTAAAAATAGTTTTTAGATGGCTATTAAGAATATTGAACGAAATTCTTTAACTACTGTCTTTAAAGGTATCCTTGTAAATATTTAGTATAATAAATTTAAGTCAACGAATATCATTCCAAAACGTATGAAATTATTGGGGCCCTGAAAAGGGCCGTTTTGTTTTACGGTTTGTCTGATATTATAGACGTATGTCAAGTCCAATGACTTAACCACCAAAACCATAGAGGGTGCGTCCTTGTCTCTTAAGGGCATAGACTACATCCATAGCAGTAACGGTTTTCCTTTTTGCGTGCTCAGTATAGGTGACAGCATCTCGGATTACGTTCTCAAGGAAGACTTTCAAGACACCACGGGTTTCTTCGTAGATCAAGCCAGATATACGCTTGACACCACCACGACGAGCCAGACGACGAATAGCAGGCTTGGTGATACCTTGGATGTTATCTCGAAGAACTTTTCTATGGCGCTTGGCTCCTCCTTTTCCCAATCCCTTTCCTCCCTTTCCACGACCAGTCATATTTGCTCAGATAGTTGATACAGACGATGTGAACAAAGTAGACGATGAAATTCGTTTGAGTCAGAAGGCTCTGAAGCGCCTCCTTATATAGTGTACGGCTAGGGACACCCCCACCATGAGTCCACCAGCCAATAAGAAGCGAGCAGTCCCCACTATGACTACACCAGCGAATCAGGAAGAGCGAGCCTTGAGCTTGGGAATGGAATAAGAGAGCGCACTAAGGTACGCAAATTTCACATTGCATTTAGTCTTCGTGAGATACTGTAAACAGTTTTATTGAGAAGAAATGGCTCGTACCAAGCAGACTGCAAGGAAATCGACAGGCGGGAAAGCTCCGCGTAAGCAGCTTGCTACCAAGGCTGCTCGTAAGAGTGCACCGGCTACTGGCGGAGTGAAGAAACCTCATCGCTACAGGCCTGGAACTGTCGCCCTGCGTGAAATTCGTAGATACCAGAAAAGCACGGAATTGCTGATCCGCAAGTTGCCGTTCCAACGACTTGTTCGTGAAATTGCACAGGACTTCAAGACCGATCTGCGCTTCCAGAGCTCTGCTGTTATGGCACTTCAGGAAGCTAGCGAGGCATACTTGGTAGGATTGTTTGAAGATACCAATTTATGTGCAATCCATGCCAAACGTGTCACCATCATGCCTAAGGATATTCAACTGGCTCGCCGGATTCGTGGAGAACGTGCTTAAACGCACTACGATTGACATCATCGTATCAAAAAACGGCCCTTTTCAGGGCCATTAATATGTCATACAAGGATACACTCTAGGTTCATAATATAAAAGTAATGTTAGGCATTTTTTTTTAAATGTTTCTTGATTTATCTGATACATTTACAAGGCAATTTTTATTACTGAAATTCACAGTATCAGAAACCATAGACATAACAAAATATTAACAATATGCATGACTTCATTTCTATCGATAAATACAATCGCGTAATTCTCTTTGAGGTTATATATATAGAATAAGGCGGGAACCTCAGCCAATCCTCTTGATCCCAAGTGACGCTTGAGGTTAGCCAATCAGGTATAAGCATAACGACGCCATCTATTTCAAAATCAGAACAAAATTAATTCTTGAAAATGGAGGGAGAGTATTGCTTTGTTTCATCTCACTAAAAAAAGGGAATATTACCAATCAGTAACTGAATTTTTAATTATTTACATCAGTCAACAACACCGTCGGGAAGTTAGCTGGGGAAAATACAAATTTATATGTTTATAATGCCTAAAAAATTGTTCCTTATGTTTCCCTCATTGTTGCGCTGCTACTACGCAATAATTAATAAATATTGAATATCAATGAATTTAACTTACCTTTCCTATAATCTTTCCTGCGGCATCTTTACAAATTAAGTGCCGAATTATATCGGTCTCTTCAAAATGATTCTCGCAAACCAAATGGGTGTTTCAAAGATACACGAATGTTTAGAATCGCGTCAATCCATTTCTTTTTCAATTCTTCATTTTTTGAAACTTGTTCCTTATTACTTTCGTATCCGCTCTTACATTTCGGCACTATACAGTTTGAAGTCATTTTTATTCAATATTTTTCTTATACAACGTCTAGAAGACCTGAAAAATAACAAAGGACAGTTACAATAAGTTAAACAACAGTTGAAAGTGGATGAAAATAAAACCAGTGACAGCGCATGCGTACAAATAACCCCTTCGATACTAACGCCATAATACGAACTAAAATTCGGAGATCCAAAAGGCACCACCGGCATGGTCACTGGCTCTGTGTCACTCTGAGTGCATGGTGCGCCTAGCTAATTCAGCCGTTTTTGTACGAACGTGGTCAAAATAAGTGTGCAACTATTTTAAAACTGCGTATAAAACAATATTTAAAAAATGTCGATGTTCTCCCACGACGGAAAGGCGTTTAAGTTCCGCCTAATTAACTTGTCGAACGATATACATCGGGAAATAACAAAAATGATTTTGGTAAGGTATATCTTTTACTAAACGTCATTGCACCGTTTTCTTTAAAAGGTACATGGGTTTCGAAGGCTGAAAAAAGATATTTTCTCTAATGTTTTTTTATTATTTAATTCAAACTTTGAAGCGTATAAGAGAACAACATTTAAACAATATTTTCTAACAGTTTCATTTTGAAACTTTGAAAAGTTAGTCGTTGGGACCTGTTTTTCGGACACCCCTTAAAAAGAAGTATCCTCGTGGTCTTTATCTGAAATTAGAAAACTAAATATTTTCTGTTAGTGGGTGAGTATAGCTCGTATTTGAACGAAGGATTTAAAAAAAAATTATAAATTGAATGTTTGGCAGAGTTGTATGCAAAAAGTACAATTTTCGGTCAAATCTACACCACGTGTTGCTTTGTAAAATAAGTTGTGATGAAAAAAGAAAAAAAACCTTTGTTCAATCACTAGACAATTCTATCTACAAGATGTGTGCAAAATTTCAATAAGATTGATGTATTAGTTTTTGTGAAATTGTGTCCACTGACTTCAAAATAGAGTTTTGATTAAAAAAAAGTTTAAAGTTGGAAAAAGTTTAAAAGTTTTCCAAACTAGAGGAAGTTCCAAAGGCTTTTTTTCCTACAGTTTTACTCTGATTGACTTGAAACTTTAGAAAAATATTCTTGGCATGTTATTAAATTATTACATAAAACAATTTTTTTTAAATCGATTTTTTGTAATTTCCAAACCGATGTAACCCCTTAAGTACTTTCAAATGTTTTGATAAGCTGTATTTCTAATTGAAATAGATTATGTTCGAAGTACGTGAGAATAAATGATATTCTTATGTTTAGTACGATAAACATAAAGTGTCGTGTATTTTCATTATCTTTTGAATTGTATGTTTTTTTTTAGGACAATGGAGGCGAACTGGTAAATACTCATGACCGTTTAGCAATCAGTTTCACTGTACCTGACAAATATATTCCTGGACAGGCCATGTATGACATTCAATTTATTAAAGATTGTGTAAAATTGAAGGAAGTTAGAGATCTCCATGAATACAAGTAAGCTATTGAAAAACTGCAGTGCTACTTAATATATATTTGAAAACCTGATATCTAATTTTAGGCTTGGCCCAAAAAAGGAATATGATGGGTGTGTATTATCTTTATTTCTAAATGAACGTCCAACATGTATGTAGTAAGTGATAGTTGATTAAAATTAGTTTTAATTTATCATTATGCTATTTTACATTAATGTTCTTACAGTAGGTATGTCCATAATCCACGCTCTCAACATATGGTATGTTCGGTATGTGGATCCAGGTATGTTTCTTGAAGGGTTATAAAATTTCTAACATATTTCATGGAATGAATAATTAATATACATATTTCATGTTCGGTGTATTTTTTTTCAACAGAAATACTTACGAAATTGTGGATGCTAATGATACACCAGGGCCAACCCAAAATTCTTCGTATGCAGGGGTGGCAATAAAATCAGAAACCTCAAACACAAGAAGTACTTTGGAAATACCCGATGTACCTGATGTAGCAGGGCCATCCGAAAAATCTTCTGATACGTCAAGAGTAATGACACAGGAAATATCATCCAGCAAAGGTAATAGTGATGCTACAAAATGTTTGACATCTATTAGTAAAAATTACCCCATTTTCCTTGAAGATGAAACTGAGGTACACAGCTTAGTAAAAATATTCAATTTTCAAATTTGTTAACATATTCAATATATTGTACAATCAAATAAGTCTCTTCTAAATTGAAAAAATTACTAACAAATGGCAGTGTATCCTATCAGGAAGCGTCTTCAATATATGAGACAGTAGAAGATTCAATTAATTATTCTCGTGACAGTAATTTACCATTAACGCAAGCAATACAGACACTTACAGATACAACGTAGATAATTATATTCAAATTTTACAGTAACAAAGCGCGAGAGCAAACTGCGAAAATTTAATGAATCTTCTGTCGATGATAATCAGACATTAAATGAAGATATCCACAATCAAATGAGGATTCTGCTGGTTCACTTACAGACACTGACAGTATCCCCGGCACCCAAGAAAAACGGGTTCTAAGACATTCTAACGTAAAACCTGGTACATCATATGCAGAGTCCTGTAGTGATTCGGATGAGGGTCAGGATGCTACTACGAGTAAGATCGATAGATCACGTAGTAAACAAGGGGATAGCGACGATGATTCTTTGATCGTGTCTAATTCGGCGGAGGAGGATATCAGGTAAAGATAATTTATTTCTCTAAATATATTTTTTCCTATTTTTATTTATTACTAATATTGTTTCTTTTTTTTATAATAGCGACGATTCAGAAGTGAGGCCTCGTATCAAGGTCAAGGATAAGAACAAGAACCCATTGCGTAGGTCAGTACGGTAAATATATTGGCTTTCTATGAAAAATTACGGAGCAATATTTTTTATCAATTACAGTTATAATAATGTACAAGTTGTATTAATGAATTAAATAATTTCTGTGGTTTTCTAATATCTGTTTTTTAATTAGAAATGAATTGCATATCAAGTGTGAAGAAAATAAAAGGCTTGTGAAGCAAAACTTAAACATTGAGGAGTGGTTGGTCACGACGAAACTTAAAGCCAAAAAAATGGAAACACCCCGAAAGTAATTATTAAATAACTATGTTAATTGGACTTGGTATATAACTGTAATTAATATTTTATTTTAACTGTTACCAGGAGAAATTTTGCACAATGGGAGAGGTGGCAAATGTTGATTTTTTTAATAGAAAACGATCTAATTGACCGGGCTAAAGGTCTGGATGTTTGGGAGTACATGATTCGACGCAATGTAATGTTTTCGACTGATCGATTTACATTAAATATACGATTAAATAGAAATACTTTACATTATTCAAAAATATTTTATTTTCAGGACTGGGGTTGGAGAACAAAATGGTCATTAAATAACCATTTTTTGAAATTTATGCTTCCCTCCATTGAAGAATTTCGTTTACCCACGAAGATAGAAAGAAAATTTATAAATCTTCGAAATACGAAATAAAATTATTTGATTGTTATTTATTCTTTTCAAATTACATATTTCTATTTTCAAACTTCATCTATTACGTTATGGTATATTAACTATGTGCGTGCGTACACAGGTCCAATATCAATGTCATAAATTTTTTCCGACAAATTTTCTGCTGGACTTTCCGTTTGTATGGTTAGATATGGGATCTGAATTCGTAGGCACATAGTGAATAATTACATTTTTTTTACTTACCCTGATGTTTCGATTGAAAATGAAAATGAATTCTGAATGAAAATACATTTTTGTTTTTACATAGATCCTCATATCTCAGCGATAAACGTGATTTCGTGTAGAATTGCAGGTCAATCGCGAAAACAGTTTTTATGTTCATTGTAGTAACTTAACGTGAAAACAATCCAGATCACTGTCACACAGTTTACGTCTTGCAATAATTACATATCGATTACGTTTTATCCCACCAATTCCATAATATTGCAGCGACGTATATTGTTCGATATATAAAATTCAAAGTAAATAAATAGGAAGAGATATTTTCTTTAACGTAATTCGAATTTTCACAACACTGTATCCTGATATCTTAAACTTTGGTATAATTAATTTTGTTACTAGCACAATTAGAATTTTTTAAACAGATTTTAACAGAAGCATTGCTAACGAATTGTAAAATCGTCATTTTTGCTCACCATAAAATTATGTTTTTATTTATTACTTGGGCTTGGTCATTTTTCAAATTATTTGAGCAAATAGGCAAACATAAGAAGCGACTCTTACGTATCATAAATATATAGATTTTAATTTTCTCCAGGTAACTTCCCGACGGTGTCCCACAACGCTTTTATGCGGCTGCTCTATATAAGAGTTAACAATTGCAGATAAAACATTAAACGTTATCTAGTTGCATGGGATCTGAAATAGATGTCGCCAGTGTCGACGTGCAGTCGCACAAAATACCAAACGTCAAAAGCAGGTTTTGGATCAGGTCGCACTCACAGTGAGTCACACTACTAAAGCACTCTTCACGCGTTCTTAGTTTTATGAGTAATAAAAAGAGCCAAGATAAAAATATGAAATTTTATGAAAAACTTACATGGAACAAGAATGAAACCATAGCAGCATCAAGGAATCGTACGAATTCAAATGAGTCCATGTAGGGATCGTAAAATTGTAAAATACAGAAACTCGACTCAGGCGTCACTCGTCCATCTCACTTATCAACTCCTCAGACCCAGCGCCAACCGAAGCACTTTTCCCCAAATCTCTCGGAAACCCAGCCGCTTTACATATTTAAATCCAACCATTTGTATTGTCTGTCAAGCTCCGCGATCAAACTGGATAGAAGTAATTTAACTTTTAAATGTGAATCGTGTCGTCAGTGTTCTCACATCAGTTACAGTTATTAGTAAAGGTATCCCTTGAAAACATTAAAAAGGGCTTTTACCGTAAATAGAATACGTAGCCGCATGAACATCCTCATTAAAAATCATCCCAGCAACCTCATATTCTTTTCTCCCTCTATTCTTCGATCCTCTCGAATCAGTAAGAGGTGACTAAATACCAAAAAGCTTGATTAGACCGACGCACCGAAGATATACCGAGTTCCGTCGAGAGACCCGTAATCCAATAAGCGTCTGAAAAGCACATTAGCGAAAATTTACTTAGAGTTCGTGCCGAACTACCCGCACACTGCACTTAGCCGCGGTTTCCTTGGCTGGCGTACCCTGGCAAGTAGAGCGATAACTCTGCGTTAGCGGAATTTTATAGGGCCAATTTGCAGAATTGTAAAGCTTCGTCTGGCGTAAGCTTCCTTTTCGTACTTGGGCCGAGTTCGTACCCATACAAACATCCTAGACCCTAGATCTCAGCAAGAGTCCAGTAGATGAGGTAGAGGATGTTAAAAAAGTTTTGACAAAATGTATCAAAGCAGTAGCCAATTAATTTCTTTCGCTATGGTGAAACTGTTTGACGACCTGAAAATTGATCTTGGTTAACCAAACTGTGACAAAGCGGTTGGCAACCCTTATAGGATAGCCAAATGAAAAAATAAGCTAAGGGATGAAACCGAAGGGTAGAAATCCGCGACGGATTCGTCGTTAAAAGAATGCGGATTGCGCCAAATGTATAACGGACGGTGGCCCCAAGGGATGGCACCATCTGCAAATATCCCTACGTCTCGTTCGAGGGCCACGTGTGCCATACAAATTGAATTCTTACAAGTTTCAATGATATGGTAATGCTGAAACAACTTGCCGACCGGACACTTGCTACGATTTCGCACCACTGCCCAGAAAACCATCCCTTATATGGTGTATAGTGTGGGTCACGTGCACGTATATACCGAGGGAGCAGCACACGTATGAAAAAGCAAATACGCATCGAACGTGTATCTTGTCGGCATGGGAAAATTTCCGTGTTATAGCTATCGATCGCATCCCTTGCTGATATTATGTAAGAAGCTAACAAAATTGTACACTTTCCATTTCCATTAGAGACTCTACGAGATATAACGATTCTTATAGTCCTTAAGTTATAATGTATGCTAAAACCCTTTTTGAAATTCCCGCCAATCCCTAGCGGGTAAATGCAAAAGCGGAACAGTAGCGCCATCGCTCGGTACGTTTTTCCCTATGGATATAATGGTTATGTACGAAATTATAATAATACTGTCCTTTCTTGGCTTCACGAAATTCCAAATCTATCTTGTATTATATATTACAGCTTTCCTTATATAAGCGTATATATTGGCTATATAAAGTTCAGTATGTACTATCATAGAAATACCTACCATTCAATATCCAGCCGGATTTATACTGCTCGAAAGTGCCTTCTATTATTCTGTGGTATTGATATAGATACGTTTTATGGTGGCTCCACCTGTCGCCGATATCGTGTATTTTCATTTCGGCTTCGTCTACGCACGTTACGTTCTATGCGACTTGTATTGTCTATGCACTATGCACTCTCGTCTCCTGAAAGTTGTCAAAAATTGGCACATGCCCCCCCGTTGGGGTTTCTCTGCCACAAAGAAAGGAAAGGACAGTTATCAAAAGAAAGGTTAGACAAATATTGGAGACAATTAATGCATCCAGCAGTAAAAAGAGTGTCACGAGACGAACGAACGGGACGACGAGGAAATCTTCTGGCACAACAATGGTATACAAAGATCTACGATCAATGAATTCCTTTCGTTAGTAATATTCGAAACGAAACGTCAAAATTTCTCACGTACTAAATCTCTCATACGTCGTTGTAATTGGTTTTCGTCGGCACCGGATACATATATAAAGATCCTCGCGTAACGAGGCTACATTTATATGGATAACGGGGCTTAGGCATCTCAAGATCTCATTAGGAAATACAAATCCGCGTGATTGCGCCAGGAGATGGCGGAGGAGTGCCGTACGGGAGCTGCTATTCTCCCGCAAAACGTTTAGCATATTTAACCTTGTAATACGAGCAATACCTACTCCTACTCTACCTCCTCTTTCCTTCTTCAGCACCCCCTGTGCACCCTTCATCCACCAGAGAACCAGCTTCGGATTAAGTGAGGGGCGTCGGCACGCGACCTGATTTATCAAACGTATAAATTTCCTACGAGCTTTACCGTGCCAAACGTGTACGCGTACAAGGACGAATTCGATGAATGGAGTTACGAAGGAGGTTGGTAGTTTGATTCTTCAAAAATACATCAACTTCAAGCTAGATCTTTCATTTTTAGCATTTCAAACAAAGAACTAAAGGAACTGTCTCGAACGTGTTCATTAATTTTATACATGGGAGTTAGTAACGTATCTAATTGCGTAAGTGGTACCTTGTTATTGCACCATATATATATATCCTGCATTCTATTCTCTACGAATTTACCGAGCGAATGAAATTCATGTTCTGTATTTCCTACAATCTGTCGGGTATTAAATCAAGTCACTGAACGGACCAATAGATATATGTATTCTATACCTATCTATATATATTATAGGTAGGTAGTTCTATATATATATTAGTTCTCTATCTGTATATATATATTGGATCCCACGTACTGATTGGTTGATCCGATAAAATCTCTTGGCGAAATTTATGTGGAAAACAATACTGTCTCCATATGGGGTATAAAGTATCCGAGGTCACATCCGCGCTGTTAGAAGCTGACGTTAGCATTTCCGGTATGATTTAACGATTTTTCAAACACAAAAATAGGTTATGTTATATCGACGTCAATGATACGAGCAAGTAATTACCCAAGACACAGTCCTCGTAATCAGCAAGCAATTATCTTATCAACGTGGATATCTATGGTGAGGATCTAATAAATTTTGTATATATTTTTTTTTCTTCAAAATATATCACCTCGAAATTTCACCCTAAATCGTTCGTGAGCATCGATCATGTCGTTCTCGTAAATCTTTATTATTTAAAATCGGCATCTCTCAGTTTCCGTTGGTATAATTCGTGGGACGCCGAGAGACGTATCGGATCCAGTCCCGGGCTTTGATTAGTCAATCCGATAAAATCCGCCATGATATTTATGAGGATGGCAAAATCCGATCGGAACGGGTAACGGGCTTTCTACGTTATACCCATAATACCGTCTGGTATCTGAAATGTTTAGCAGTTACGTAGAGAATCTAATGGTAAATAATATAATTAAAAAAGAATTATTTATATCCTTATTGTCAGTAATATAAAAAGTATGTACCACGTGACTAATAATAGATGCGTGTTACGCGTTAAGGTAGACTTTATTTATTTTAATTGATTCTTATTTATATTTCAGGTATACACGAGTGACTATGGGATCTTATGAAGAGCGTTAATTAAACAATACGAATTTATCTCACTTATTAAGTCAGGACCGCCGCTCTATGGGTCCTAGGGATCCGCCCATAAATCTTAGCAGTTTCCGCAACACAAAACCGCCGGGCAGCTACCTTGGTATGGTTCCTCACGTATCTAAGCGTAAACCTCCCGCGACTCTGTCTGGATTCATAATTAATATGCAGCTTAGGAACGTCAAGTTACGGAAGCTCCGCCCATCGCTGTTAATAATACTGTCCTAGGCAGGAGGAGCGTTCATAAAGTAATAATTATTTGTACATGTTTTAGCGAGTGTACGGAAGAAGGAAAAGGAGTGCGAAGGAGGGGATGGATTTATTTTCCTGTCCTTGGCAAAAGATCCATAGTTATTTTAGACACGGGAGCGCATCGGATGATCGGTAAGAGAAAAAATAGCCTCGAGGTTTAAAGGGATATTCGATGACAGAGAATCGTTGGATACAAGGGGTAGAGGGTAGAATTAATCAAAGACAACGGATGTAAATCAAAATCCTCCAACCCACTGGTATCGATGGAACCCTACGGCAGGTTGCAGACCACCCTTGCCTCTACTCTGCTCATCGACTCACTGGACTACCCTCGGTACTAATTATAGCTACCCTCTCTCGCACCCCTTGGACACTTGACTGATAATGCAGTCGCTGCATTCTTGATTTTCTGAAAGCACTGGTAATCTCTTTTTAGTAATATATACGTTGTATATATACTAATTTTAGTATATGTTTATTATATGAAATAAATAACCAGACTGATGCCACGAGGGTTGTTTTGTCCGTTTCTAAAATCTTGACTTGTAATATTTCAGGACTGACTCACTAAAGGCGAAGCCGTAGCGAATCAAGGATCACATCAACAATCCTCCATTTCCCCATGCATATCCATGAGATGCAGATGCAGCGAGCTGTTAATAGTGCAGTCTGACGTTGCATCGGGATATAATGATCTGCATATCTGATTAGGTAGCCAGGACCGCCTCTAGAGCCTAGAGACTGGCTAACACTCGGCAGTATAATGTATGCGGTGTAGACGCGCATCCCCCGTCTGCTTTATAATGAGTCAAATCCTCGATGCATCAAGTAGTGCTGAATTAGACAGTACAGTGGTAAGAGTAAGGTTATGGCAAGACTTGGTAAGGAAGATAGAAGAATTTTACAAGTAAATCAATCCAGTAGGTGAAGCCATGGCATAGTCAGACCACCCCGGTATACCACACGTTGCATGACAGACCCAGTGGCTACTGGGCTACGCCACGAAGTGCTACTCGAAGAAGGTGTCCAGGTCCAAGGGGTGGGTAATAGGCAGAGTGGCTCATTGGTCATCATTAGCAAGGCTAAGCCGTTGCCAGTTCTGGAGCCAGAGAGTATCAGCCAGGTCAGTCCTGTATGGAGGAAGATGGGTCATATGTAATGGAGGAGGTTAAAGGAGGATGAGGTTAGGTTAGACTGACTGAAAGAGAGAAAGAGAGAGAGAGAGAGATCAGGCTAGAGAATGAAGGATAGTAGAAACGAGATGGTGGATATAGTCAGCGACCAGGTGCGTCGCATTCAACTCGGATTATTCTTGAGCTATCACGGTGAATGAGTGGGGGTAGAGAGGGAGGTAGAGAAAGAGGAGAGAGAGAGAGAGAAAATAAAAAGGAACAAGAGAAAGAAAGGAAAGAAGACCCGGGACGAATGAACGGTTACCTTTGTCCTCGGCTTATCGTCGTGATGAGCACCTCGCGTCTTTTCACCGTAATGTGCTTTTAATGTTTATTAAATTTACGAGCTTTGTGCCTGCTCGCTTGACTGCTTGCTTTTGCCTACCTGGTCGTCTGACTGGATGCTTTCTTTCTTTCCTGGCTACCTAACCTCAGCTGATTATGCTTAACCTAACCTCGAGTCACCTTGTCTCTTAGTTACTTGAATCCCCGTTGTGCGTCTCCACCAACGCTCTTTGTCACTATTTTTCTCTTGGAATCGTTAAATGCATTTACCTCTGCTCTGACCAACCTTGAACCTTTGCTAGTTTGAGCATCTCGCTCGTTTGGCCTTTTGTCATTGTTGCCGCCACTGTTGATGCAGGGAACGGAGCTGGTGTCGTTAAAATTTTTATTCGCTCCTACATACGAATTTTAAATTAAACTCAAAATACCCCCCGGCAGGCGCGCTCTAGGTCTATTCGAGTAGGCAGATAACAAAACGCAACGATTTAATCTCAATCAAAACACTGGGGACACGTGGGCTATAAGAATCATCCTGGTGGTATCAGTACCATTAAAACGTGCCGATGTGGCATCGCCACGTGGCCAATGACACTATCAATTTAGCATCAAAGAAAATTTGAATCGCTGTTGTACAAGGGTGAGTACAAACATCGTTCAAGAAGGGCGTTACGCTGTCACGCCTTTGGTCACGTGGCCGTTCTCTTCCCGTGTAGTGTATATACATACACTGTACCAATGTCGCACCCCTATCGTTCCTATCGAGGGTTGGCTTTCGATAGGACACCATTTCATCCCTTGGGATAGCCACCCCCCGTCTACTCTTTTTATACCCGTCTAGCCGCACTCAAAAAATTTTCATGGTCATGTAATTTTTCATCACAGACTTTATACCGACAATCGAGTAATTCACTGGTATTATTTTTTCTACAGATACGTGCAGGGGCCCAAGGGGTGGATGGGAGGCTCAAGGGATGACGTCGATAAAGCCTAAATCTACATTTCTTTCCCATTCTAAGACGTTCAATAACTCGTATGTAGACACTTGTCGAACAACTGGCGGCGGCGTCATCAACTATTCCTGGGGAATAAGTTTCCGTAGAGAGGACGTCGGCAGCTGGGCTCCAGGGGTGACTTCGTTTTACAGCCTGGATACTTTATGCACGTGTAGCATGTCTGGGACTTGTACGCATATGGATACACACTTGTAACCTTATATGAATTTGCGACCTAGGTGCGGAACTGAGTATATATTCTATATGGCCAGAGCTTGCCAGGTACACGCGTCCTCTCTTCCATCGTACCTAACCTATATCTACGTAGCAGCTACCTCCACGCCATTTTCCACATGCTACTCGACTCCTGTGCTAATGATTGTTGAATCGCGAGGGAAAGCATTAAAGTCGAGTTTGCTGCGCTGTCGCCGTGTTCATGAGAGCTTTGTGTTTCATTTAAACAACCCTCCGCCCCTGGGTCTTGGGGGCGAAGACGCGAGTTTAAATGATTTTACAAAATTCATGCACCTTCTGCATGTACCTTTTTTTTATGGAAAATTGGGAATTTAACAGAGGGGTTGCGAGATGCTTTTGTTTGACAATTTTCTTCTGAAATTATGCAATATATTTTTTGAAATTTTATGCAAGATGGGTGCCGGTGGTAAGATTGACAATTTCCTCATGCTTTTTCATCACTTTATTTAAATTTAGGTTAGGTCACTGATCATCCCTCAGGACGGGTACTAATCGGACTTTATCGGTATAGGATCGTACCGATCCACATGAAAAATGTCCTAACGGGGATTCGAGTGTCGTCAGTTTGACGGGACGATAACGATAACGCAGAGCGACACTCCATTAGGGAGCCGATTTCGCGTTACGCTTGGCGTCGCGACGCCTGATGTTCAAACGTCTCCTAATGTGTCTGCGATCGGATCGTTACTGGGATGACTGGTAAGAATTACTCGTTTTCTCATCCAGGGATGTTTAACGTGACTAAATTCTTGCTAGCTTATCATTTAATTCGATGACTTCCTTATCGGGATCGATTGAGAAATAAAAAAATTTTAAATTAGTAAAATCGTATTTTGAGAACAATATTTATATGACGTTTTTTTTTGTCTATATCCTAATACACTGTTTTATACTGTGCTTGACAGATTCATCTCGTTGGATGGCATATGCAGTGTTATCATATAATAATAACATGGACCAAATCAGTTGGCCGTATTTACAGGCTCACGATAATTTCATGATTATCATGTAATATGGGGGAGCATCACCAACGTCTGTGACCTAATAAAATCAGGTATCATGTGTCGATGTTTCGCGATAAACCTAATAATAATATGTATATTTAGAAATTATAATTCTCTGGAGCAATTACACATATGCTTTGCAATTCCTTACAGGAGCAACGATACAATATTCCAGGATGGCGGAGAGGCTGAAACGAAAAAAGAAATATATATACGTATACAGGTGTGGCTACATATTCAAAGGCATAAAGTCCCATTCCCAAGATCGTAAACTAAGTAGTAAGTGCTTGAATAAGGGCTGCCAGCAACCCCCTCCAGTACACCGAAAGTCCTCGCCATTTGCAACGAGCCCAATAGCCACTCGCATATATATTTTAATCGAAAAGTTTTTCTCATTTCTCCTGTCAAACTCCCGCTAAGATAATTTAATTTCTGTCCCTTCCAAGCTTCGCTTGAGAACCGAGCCCCATTCCCCTGTAGGAGCCTGGTAGCAAGTTAGTAACCCCCCCAGTACCCTCTTACACAGTCGAGAAGCGTGCCAACTTTTTTCATATTCCAATTAGAATATTTTCCATTGATTTAGAGCCTGCGCGAGTAGGTATTAACGGTTTAATCCAGCAATAAATTTACAGTGTCGATGCCTTGGAGACCCTCTCTCGGCCTGGAAAATCTCTTTGGACCACCACCAGTTCAGGAAGTGCCACCACCGGGAGTTAACGGTACCAACACCAACTACCTCTGGAGCAGGAGAAGGGGGCGCCTGTCAAAAGGCAGGCAGGCAGGCAAGGCAGTGATTTAGGCAGACAAGTAGCCAGGGTGGAAGTCAGGGTAGCCAACCCAGCCACACCGAGGGGTGGCGTGAACGACGAGCGACGTAAGTACTCGAACTGCGTATGCTAAGTTTACGAGTTACGGGAAACTCCAGTAATATTAATCACGGCACTCATCCGAAATCACTCGAAGGCATATAGCTCGTAAAAATGGCGCCGTACTATTTACGAGTCTTTTCGAACTTGTTTCAGAGGTAGCCGACGGCACTCATCGACAACCTCCACCCCCGCCCCCTCCCATACCGACCGCCTTGAACGACCTTGGTGACACTTGGTGCAAGGGGTAGGATTTTACGCAGTTACCACAATTCATGACTGGCGACCAGTGCGATGCAGTCGAAACGGCCTGGCACTCTTCATCCCCTTTGGATACGAGATGCGAGAAGAATCGAAGATGAAAAAAGAAGAGACGGGCGGAGACAGTGACGCTGATTTTCTTGAGAATAAGTATTACAGGCAGCGGGAGGAGGTGATTCATTTTTTCATTTTTTTTATTCATCCCCAATAGGAAAAGCAGGGGTGGCTTCTGGACGATTCCAAAGAACTCAAGGACTTGGAATGAAGACGAAACGAAGTAACATAACGATGGGGCCTGATAGTAACAGTCAGGTTAGACGGATAGACAGAGGGGATGCTGGGGACTGATATTAGGATGAGATGAGCTGTACGTATATATATATATATGTATACAGAAGTCAGATAAAAATGAATGAGAATGATATTGCCGTGGGGTTGGGTACCAAGGAAAAGGGGGTCGAAGGGTGAAGGGGGAGGAGAGAGTGAAGGAAAGAAGGAAAGCAGAAATGGGAGGAAAGCTGGCGGCGCGATGAGGAGGAGGACAGCGTTAGGGGTTGGTTGGTTCTGGCCTATAGGGCGGAATGGAAGACGGAAGATAAACATGGCCGGATAGCAAATGTAGGAGCGATAAAACGATATGAAAATCCTACAGGCAGATATAAAAGTGTTGTTCGGGCGCTCCCTTCCTCGCAATCGCACTCACAATCACCGCTCCTGCTCTTCTACGGTTCTACATTATTACCCGGGACCACCACCCCTTACGTACTCATCCCTTTCTACTCTCTTGTTTTCTCTATATCTTACCGACCGAGACTCTTCCTGCCATTCTGGTCTTCATCTTCCTGTTTCCTTGCTCTCTATTGAGTATTCAGTTTTATAAATTTTGTATCGAAAAGCTGAAAGTATTTTGAGAAAAAAAAAGTGAAGATTCGAATAACAATCGATTTCGATGATCATCCAATGTCGGAGTTGTGCTGGAAAATTAATTAGTATCAAAACCGGAAGTCGGAATGGTATACCACAAATAGCGTCGTGTTGGGGTTATTACGTCGCTCTATATCGAGAAAGGGGTAGGCATTTTGATATTTGACGAGATTGCGGCTCGTAGCGGCGAGCGAAACGACGGTTGCCCGCAGCTCGGGTTGGCATCTATCGTGTTTTATTGGTTTTACAATAAAAATGGCAGGTATAATAATGCCGAATGTTTTTCCATTTTCCGTGTGTGATGCAGCTTCGACGCCATCTTGGAATCGTACAGAACAGTCCTACGTGCGTAACGTGCATACCTATATCCCATACATAAATACGGTGGTAGTACTGTGGTATGTCGGCTAGTAGCAGTAAATCCCGCGGGTGGCGCCCTCGTGGTCGAGGCATAAAAATGTCGCAGGACGATATCTACGCCGATAGGATCATCGCCGATTGTTGCCGGATTGCCTTTCTCTATTTGCCTCCCGCCACTTTCCCGTTAAACCTATTGGCACACCAGACCCAACCTAACCAGACGTCTCACGTGATCCCATCGTTGACGGTTAAAATTTGAATTTTTCTCCAATATGAAAATTCGGTAAAATTTTCTCTTCTTACATCTCAAAGCACACTTTCTCTCTTTAACAGGCCTCAAGCGTCAAGGGGTGTATGGCAGACTCGATATCATCTAACAGAAACATCCCTACAAAGTGACTACCCTGGACCTGGTCCTACATAGGGGATGATGTCCTACAGCACTGGGTGACACATCGTCCGTGTGATGCGCATCGAATATAAAAATACACTATCACTTACGGGAAGACATCAGGGACAAAGAACTACCCTTATTTCGACATGTGTGCACCTATGTACACACGGATTGAACACCCTCCCGTAAGGGATACGTGGTCCAGCGAGCACGTGACGTAGAGACAGTTCACTGAAGTGACGTACGAACTTCGGTAAAGTCACACTTACACGTGGCTCTCACTCGTTTTTCCTCGGCTTTGTTCGTGCATCTTCGTGGATACTCGACTTTATTTTTACCTATAGCCTTCACGTTGTGGCGATTGCGTGTACAAGCGAATTGATAGAATAGATTCGCACTGGTTTTTGGTATAATCTGATAAAAGAGAATGTGTCGTTCGATCGTGAAAAACATAATAAAATGTTATCAGTCGGTTTACAACGTTATCGAATGCTGCTTTTATTAAAATGTTTAATCCACCGGGAATCTAAATTCAATAATTTTGTATCTTTTAAATATTTGCCAATTTTAATAATTTACTGATCACCCCATAAGACAGTCTGCGTAACGCGTCGATATATCAGAGCGCAAGTATCATCCCTTAGGAAAAATGAGTGTGTAGCGCCGAGTAGACAGTTGGCGAAAGTAAAACGTATAGGAAGGAAAGTCGAGTGTTCATTCGAAGAGTGGTTGTTGCAGGGGTGTGTATAAAGAAGGGTAGTGGGGCTGCTCCCTTTACGCGGAAACTTAATCATAACAGCCTGTTAGCTAAATGAATAGCCGTTAGGGCGGCGGTGGTGGTGGCTGGGGTGTGGATGGGGCACTAGTTTGTAACTATTGCTTGAATCCGTATCCCCCCTCGTGTCGTTACGCTCGGTAGCATCATCCCCTGTTGAGAAAGGAAAGGCACCCTTATTAAATTAATCCATCGTTTACTAAATTGATTCCAAGTGTCCTTCGACTGCGTGGATCGGTTAGCGAGACTGTGCACTGCAGCACAGTTGATTATAGCGGGACGTAGTTGATTCTTGATACAATTTTACTGTAGTGCTAATAGATTTACTATGTCTTATCATAAGTATCTATATCTATACTGCGTTTTAATGTAAACGGATACATAGTGCTACAGTAAAATCAAAACGTAAGGTATTATCTAGGACAGACTATAGTGGAATCCTCACTTAGTTATCTGTCGTGCGACATGAGGATCCTCCCAAATGTGGGGGTGGATCTCTTCGACCCAATCTTTTATCCCTCCGGTTCGGCTTTTATCCTCGACTTATTGAAAAGCCAACCCTCTCGAGTGAATCGCGATTGTTTCGTTTCCGGCAACCCCTGCCGAGGAGTGATCTCACAGAATTGAAAGACGGTCCAGTATTTCGATAAAAGTGTAAGAGAACGACGGTACCACTGTGTATAGGAGGTAGGATGCCAGGGTAGCAACCCCCAATAAGAAAGACAGAGTTGGCGCCGTGGTTCTACCGCCATAATCGGATCGACGAGGACTGCTGAGCGTCCCGACGCTTCGAGAGGAAATTCAATCAGAGGTCCCGGCGACGCCGTCGTCGGGGGGTTGCTTTCCTGCCTCTTAAATACGAGGGTGGATCGAAAAGTAACGGGGATTGCTTACGCGAGGGGTGTTATTGACGAAGAGTCTGTGGAGAAAACGAGAAAGTACCCTTGGACCGAGAGGGGGATGAAGATTGGTAAAAGAAAAAAAATTGGGGGTGGTAGGAGCCAAAGAGAGAACGAAGGGGTGAACGATAGGAAGTTAAACGGACACACCTCCCCTTACAATATTGTATTGGCCATTTATTAAATTCAGAGATATTTATATTACACAAGCGGTAGATAACATGTATGTATAATTTATACAGTGCTTTATACAAGGGTGGTTCTCTACTTATAGCTAACGGGGCTTAGTCTAGCGTTTACTGTACAATGATTAATAGATACTCCTCTGTAGGGCTTGTAAATTAATATAGGTTACGCTGCTGAGTTTAAACTGTCTAGTGCAATGATTTTGCATCCCTTGGGTCCATTCCCTATACCGCCCTGTTCGATTTGCTTTATCGAAAATCACGTATGAATTCATCGTCTCGATTAAAAAAAAGAAAATATCTCTCGAATCGTATCGTTCCCTGTCGATCTAATCGAGTGGATGAATTCTTTTTTTTTTCTTCTATACATCCGTTTCTCAATGCGCGCCTCCGCCCGCGATCTTTTATATCCCGTATCTGACGTACGGGATACGCGTACGATTTTTTAAATTAATTGTCAATTAAGATTTATCGAGATCAGTTATAATTCCGCGTCAATGGACTTCGCCTGGCTAGTCGTCAATTTTAAACGCCAAATATCACATTCACGTTAATCATGTTATCTACAGAATATACAAGACATCATCCCTTGGTTATGTCCAACCAGTTTCTCTCACTGAGATCATCTTCTCTCCATTGATCATCCCTTATAAAGATACATACTTCCCTCCTTGCTCTCGCCCTAGGTAGACACTGACCCAGGTCTCTTGTACCTCATACTCATTGTCAGTGAGTGATCCCAGCGAGCGCAGAGCGTCCCGACGCCATTAATATCATGATTAACCCTAAAGCCGATAGAGGAGCTCCATTGGTAGCAGCCCCGCAAAGTGTTTTAGGGGGGCGGATGATTCTCTCGGAGTAAAATCAGCCGCGATGACGTACTTCCGGTTCCCACGTCGAACTGAGCGCCCTGAACGAGCGGCGGTCTCGGAGGGTTGGTTAATGGTGGGACGACGTAGAGTCGGATGGTCCGACGTGTGGGGATGATTGTTCACGAGCCAAGAGAGGGATGAATTTCCAACCCTTAAGCGCCGCCCATGGCTATACCCGCCAGTACGGTGGCCACGCCTTTTCAACCCCTCGCAGATTCTCAACAGCCTTCATCCCCATCACGGCCCGTACTGCTGCTCCAGCTCTCTTCTGAGTCTCTTCGCGGCCGTCTCCCCGTTACCCTCGGTCTCGGCGTCGCTGCAACCCTCTTCGCCTTCCGCCACGACACCCTCGACCTCCTCCTGACGCCTCTTCGCCGTCGCCATCTCGGCCGCGTGCTTCTTTCGCCACTTTGTCCGTCTGTTCTGGAACCACACCTGAGAACCAACGTTAACAATTTATTGTCCTGTGCGTAGCAACGCCGAAAAATAAAATTAACCCCTACTTTTTTATACCGCGAAAATTTTTTCAAAAATCTCAAATCTTACTCTAAAAAATTACTGTCACTTTTTTAACCCTCCCTAAGACACGTGACGTCACTCAGTCCCAAGTATACGAATTCAACCACTAGGAAAGAATTTGTCCGCCTGCAATCGCGTACGAGTCTGAGATACATCAGTTTTTAAGGGTGAGAATATATGAAAGAGGTTAGGTCTGGTTGAGAATAGCGTGCAAGAGGGTAGTTTACTGTATTCCTAGGTATAAGATAGAAGGTCGGGCAGGTAGCGTTACGTTGAAAACGGGTCTCACTTAAGGTGCCTCTCCGCACCTATAAAGCTCCAAGTACATAGTGGGAGTCTGTGTCCCCGCAACAATGTATTTAATTAACGTAACGGGCGCCAGGGGAGCACGGGGCGCCACCGTAGCGATTGCACCCGCAAACCACCCCCTATTCCTCTAACCCCTGACGAAGCTATACTCGCTACTCGCTCTAGGATCACAACCATCCCCTCGCGCTACACCCTGTCAGTATAGCCAGAAACCCACCCCCCCTTCATCCCTCTGCACCGGCGGTGGCTTCCAAGCGCGCTCAATGGCCGCCAAGTCGACGAGGTTAAATTAAAAATATAAGCGCCCGGAGGGGGTAGGAGGGGGCGCGAGACGCTAAACGGATTAAAAAGTAAACGCCTCTCGTAAAAGTTAATGGCTGCTCGGTTGAAAATTAAAGGAGCCCACGAGATAAGATGTCGTCCTCGGCAATCTCCATTACTTATTGCGAAAAGGGTATTGCGAGGCTTAAAAAATAAAATAACAATGCATTGTTACTCATTAAAAAGAATATATCAACATTGAATTGAATGTCGATAATAAATAATTAATATGTAATTTCGTAATCAACCCTTATTACCTTCGCTTAGTTTATACAAAAAAAATTACCCCTTCTCACAGCATATACGAGCTGCTTGCTTTCGTGCTGTGTCGATGGCAAGGGGTTGTATAAGGGATGCTAGTAATTGTAACAGTGGTAGTGGGGTAGTATCGCGGTAGAAAACCGGATATATCGACCCCCAATATTAGCTGAACTGGGCCACAAATCTCGATGGCCGACAATTCCCGAGTTGGTGTCTTGTTCTTGACAAGGGGTAGTCGCGCCAGGCCCCCGTGTCCCAATAGAAAGAAGAAAAACACCCCACGAGACCAAATCCTTATCGGAGTTCTTTTTTTTCATTAAATCAACCCTGTTCGATACGATTTACAGAATTGCATTTGGTATTTTTTTTATTCAACGCGGATTAGTCACGCACGCGGTACCAAGGGTGGTTTTTCGGTGTCAAACCCCCCAGCCCTTACTTAAACGCCACGTCGTTCGCTGATGCTACCGTCGCTGCACATGTCTCCCAACTGTTAGATTTATTAAATCTAGATTACTCGAACTCGTTTTCATTGTCCTCTAAAGCCAAGGATAAAACCGCAGTTATTGCTCGAAGCGTTTTTTTTTTCATCCCCCCTGCCAACGCCCGCCAACAAGGGTCACCACTGTCGCTACCTACCACCGCCATTTCCAGCAGCCATCGCCTCCTACGATCCTATCGGCTGATCCTTTCGATTGTTGCGGGCAATTTGTTACGAGCAATCCCCGTCGTCCATATAAACCAGGGGAACAAGTGGACTCGGACTTTAATATCATTATAAATTACCAAGGGATGAAAACCACAGGAACGTCAAGGCGACAAACCCCTCGACCCCTTTGTCGATCGTTTAAATTATCGTTTGAGGTCTGACGTCGGACGTACATAACCTACAAATTCACTATACTGTATTAACCCGCACGAAACAAGTGCCCGACGTCTTTCGGGTTTGAGGTTAGACTTTCGTATGCACGGTGATGCATCATGGGAATGACTCTTCTCGTGCGAGGAATAAACGCGGGAGATTTGAATTCATTGAAATCTAAAATAAGTGTTCCAGAAAGGACGTGAAACTTTTGTGGAATGTTTCATGATCCGTGGAGAGTGACAAGTGTGACGTGTGCACTTTAAACTCTTCCAGGTCGTTAACCTCACTTTTACACTATACGAGGGACGTAATCGTATGTATTTCTATATATATGTATATATAGACACATACAAAGTGTATAGATAGGTGGCGCAATAAATTTCAAACTTTTACTCGTGAACTGGTCGCGATACACAAGTTCTGCAATTTTTGTCAGGGGTTGGTCGTTCCAACCCTCGGGTAAGGGGCAGAGGGGTGTAATCGCGTTCCCCGGAAGAGGGGGTCCGGGCATTTTGTTTTGGTTGCCAAGAATCGCGATCGCGAGCGCCACTGGCGGACAAATGGCGAAACGACGAGAGAGAAACAAGTCTGATGCTTTTCTCTCGTGTTCCATGAGTCTGTGCACGGGTGGGTGGGTGGTTGGGAAGCTTGGAATGATCTTCCAAAATTGTAAGTAATGCGGCCCGAGAGAACGGAGGAAGACGGTTGGCTGTTGGCGATAATACCCTCCTCTGTATTCCACTCTCGTGCCGTTTTCCCATATCGATATGTTTCCCACCCCTCCCACCCACCCTTTCCACCCTCTCGCCACTACTCGGCTACCCGACGCAGATCAAATGGCTTCACCGATTCGTGTTATTCCCGATATTCCATTTTTATTCTGGAATCAAATTTCGCGGCAGAACATTTTATTGCCTCGACTCTGGTCGCCACCGACTTTTCCCAGCATCCGGGGTTCGGGTCCATCTTTCTCCCTCTACCGCTTCTCCCAAACCGCACCCATCCTCTGCTGTCGTCTTATCTCGAAATTTCCACCTCCACTCGTCCCTCGTCCTCCATGAAAAATATTCATTTTATCGATGACCCAAAAATTCAAAACAACCCTTAAACAAATTTTTTGTACCCTCGCCGAAACTTCATCCATTCCAGTCCATTCCTTATGTCGACGATTTATGGGATTACAAGAGTTGACGATTAAAAATATATATATTAAGGGGCGTGGGGGTTCAGAGGGCAAACTTGCCTAAGGGTAATAATGGCGAACAGGGAAATCGATCGTAAAAGTAGAATCGGCCGGATATTATGGAGTCAAGTGCATGTGGTCCAATTGCGAGGGGGATGAGGTGCGTGTGGGAGGTGAATGAAGGGAACACAGACCGCCTGCTGCTGTGATTTATCACGCCACGCCACGGCATGCCATTGCTCTGTTGCCGTTTGACTATAGATATATATGTATATATAGACACGAACATAGACCACCATGATGATACATGAGCGTGGAGAGGGTGGGGGGAGACGAAAGGGGGTCGGAGAGGAAAATTGGGCAGCTCGACGAAGAGGCGAAGGGTTTCGTTGGTACTAATTGACGTCATCGATATTGATATCCGTCGACGAGGAGATTACCCCGCCGTAAACAACCCTGTACGCGTATCCCATCCCTTGGACGGCACAGAGTATAGCATATTCCACCCTTGATTCGACATATCAGCCACCCCCCCCCCCCATTTTTATCTAAACAGTCGATTTTTTTCCAGTGACCATCTGACAGTCTTACGTTTGTAGTTGGTACAAGAGTCTGGATAAGGGATGACCTCGAAACCACCCCCTGGCGTACTTCGTAGCACTACCCTTGTTTTAAGATGATATATGAATGTTATGAAATTAAAAATTTTTTTAGGCTCTCTTAACTCGAAAATATCAACCCCCCAGACCCCCCAGCGCATTTACTCCCTCATTGTATTATATCTATGTACGAATGATCCACCCTTGCGTCAGACACTAATGGAACTCCCGGGGGTGCCGTTGATAGCGAAAAGTCGATCTCATCGAGGGGTGAGTCTCCTTCCAGGTTAGATCTCACAGGTTTTAATAGTCGTGAATTTACGGCGGGGGATGCTTCCTGCGGTTATCATCGGTTTCTCGCCGATTGACAAAGTGCATCGTCTTGTGGGAATGGAAAATATTCGATATACTCAAAAAAAAGATATAAAAAAATTTCACAGTGTACCCAATATACCTCTATATAAATTTTAACGTGTGACGTTGGCAACCCTTGGAAATATTACGCAACGTTCAAAAGCAAGCGTTTCCATGTAGGACACAGAAGCACTGCAGCGTACGCGCGTTGTACGCGTCACGGGCTCATTTCCATGTCAGCCTATAAACGTAGCTCGAGAAACCATCGAAAGAAAGGATGCTCGTCTTCCAGGAGGTTTGAGGGTTGTCCTACGATATTTTGAAGTGAAGGAAATGCAGTGAGGTTAGAGGAAATAGGGTACCGAAGGGGATATAGTAACGGTCTCCGAATTCGAAAAGGCAATCTCGTCTCGAGCATTGTAGATGGCGCCAGTGTAGCGGGTCGACACCGAAGCACAGTGTACCTCCATATACGAGCTATAAGGTATACGAAGAAGTGAATCGACGCTTCACGAAGAAAATCCAAGGTAATTGAATACCGACGCCTCTCTCTCTTCTATCTTTCTTCGATTCTCAGCCAAAGTCATCCCGATGCCGTCCTTCCTTCTTTCACGTTCAACTGTACATATACATATACCTCTATCGCGAATCCCTTCTTCAGCGTCTTTATCCCGCCTTCCTGTCCTCGTAAGCGTTCCCTTCCTTATACCTAGTGGTCGAATCCTATGTTATACAGCCCCCCCAGCCCACCCCCAGGGAGGTAGCAGCCTGGCAGGGGAGCGCACAATCCCGAAGAACTTGCCACGGGTCTGAGCCTAGAGTCGTGTTCCCCACTCGTGGCGCTAGTGGCGTCCCGACGGTGGCTCCCTCTCCCCCGCCCCATCACTCACCGACGCGGACTTGTAGCTTTCAATAAAAATGTAAATATGGCGGCGCGGAACGAGCCAATGACAGCGCTACATCGACAGCCCGCTCGCGCTTCCCTCTGGGGTATCGCTTGGGGGTGGATGGGTTTGGGGAGGATGGAGAGGTTTGTCGAGGATCGGGGAGAGGCCTTGATGTCTATAGGTATCAAGGATGGTTAGGGGATGAAAACCGAGACGGAGTCGAGGAGCCGCTCATTGGGAGGGTTTCGTGTGTCTCTTTTTTTTTCTTTTTTTTTTCACTTTGCTACCGTCTCCGTCCTATGCTCCCTCTCTCTCTCTCTCTCTCTCTCTCTCTCTCTCTCTCTCTCTCTCTCTCTCTCTCTCTCTCTCTCTCTCTATGTCTC
>JARQTI010000506.1:348672-389234 GCA_030142655.1 Trachelus tabidus
TCTCTCTCTCTCTCTCTCTCTCTCTCTCTCTCTCTCTCTCTCTCTCTCTCTCTCTCTCTCTCTCTCTCTCTCTCGGTAGAGATACGCTTGTCTTCTCTGTTACTCTCTTGAATCCTACCAGCTTCCTCTCACTTGGGACACGTCCCGACGCAGGGATGACGCAGGTGTCGCAAAGCTCGTCACGTCTACGTTTCGTCGGTACGCGGGTTCCCTATTTTTGTTTCTCCTACCCTCTATCGCTTGGCCACCCCCTGGCTTAGCGGTACGTGTAAAACCCCTCTCAACGAGGCGTCGGGACGTCTCTCTCAAGCTTTTTTCTTCTGCCTCTCTTGTCCCTACGCAGTGACTGTGGTGGTCGACGCCTCGTTAGGAGCTTGATGGAGTAAAGCTGTTTTTTGACGGTCTTAAAATCTCGCTAACGAGCTACGACAATGGCGGACAGGATGTCCCTGGAGTGGATCAACCCTTTACGTTATCACATCCCTTATCCACTGTCTTAATATTATTTCCAAATACCAATCCCCTATAAAAATATCCTTAGGAGCCTACCTTGACCTGCGACTCAGACATCCCCAGGGCATAGGCAAGCTTAGCTCGCTCTGGACCAGCCAGATACTTGGTCTGCTCGAAGGTCTTCTCCAGGGCGAAGATCTGCTGTCCACTGAAGGTCGGCCTCGTGTGCTTCTTCTTACCACCTTCGTGTTCTCCACCGCCGCCCCCGGCAGCCCCTGTCATCGCTTGCTGACAGCCGAGCTGTTGTGACACTGAAAATGAAAAAAAAAATCCCATAATGCTATCTGGCGGATAAAATTCTTTTTCAAATTAATCTATTATCATTTCAGTCCAAGCACGAAAATTACCCAGGACTCGCAGAACGACTTTCGTGGTCATCCCTGGTACACAGGGGGATGGAAACAGCGCAACCAAAGGGAATCAAGGGCGACTGAGCCAGCCCAGTACCCAGCAGGGAGAATAGCCTGGGACTTTAATTTAATAAAGCAATTTGTAACGGAATACGGAACGAGGCAATAATGGCAGACCGGCCTGGAGAGGGTTCTAACGAGCTGCTTACCACATTCCACCCTCCATTCCCAATACGCAAGGTACAGTAGGCAGTCAGGCCCACCCCCTAGTCGACTAGGTAGATAGGTACCTACATAAATACATATATAGATACACAGATAGATACGCCCATCACTGTGATATTCATCCATTCATCCCTTACGCACAGAGCATCATCCCTTAACACCACATATGGCAACGACGGTCGCGTTCTTGATATGGTCAGCATTTTTTATCCTTTTTTTTGCCTTCGAAAACTTTATCACTTTTATTTTCGTTTCCTAACCTATAAACCCCATCTTACACAAGGAAGGTCTTATCCGCTCTTTCTCAGAGGTCTTCACGAAACTACTCTTCTCTCTCTATCACCTGGGATATCAACGTATATAAATATAAAGGTAGTAAGGGTTGCTCCCGGGACGCTCGTTTCCACGTGCCCTTACGTTCTGCCCGATCGACGTTTCTTTGATATATATCATAAAATATTATATACGCTCACAGACATATAATATATCTAGATGCACGCACTGTATGTATAACCATGTGTAAGCGTCCTGCCAGCAGTTAAAATATCGACGGAGTTATTCATGTAGGTGAGGAAAACCAAGAGAACAGTCAGCTCCTATAGTTAGTAGGGGTTGGTCGACGGTGATGGCTGGAGGGTGGTTTTGCGATATTGAATATGATATTCTAGATCCAACGCCGCAGCAAACAGACTACCACCGTTCCACCCTCTTATCCCTGATATATATATATATATATTCACATATATGTATTATATATATCATCAGACCGTCGTTCCTTCCTTCCTTCCAGCCTGCCACATGTGTTACCGCGAGGGCTGATCTATCCTTTTAAAAGGGGATACCCGATCTTCCATGTCGCATGTTACTTTATTCGCGTGATTTTACGCCCTCTCATGGTTACCATAAATGTTATATGTCTACGATATTTCGTTCTATACTTTTATTCATCTTACGGGAGTATACCATAGGCTCTATGCAGACCTTTGGATTATTTTGTTTTAAGGGTCGCCAGGGGGATGCGTTTAAATTTGATAATTTTTTACGTTACAGTAACTCGATACCGCGCGCTGGTTTTTTTATGACTGACGATTGTTCTTTATTTTTAATATGTTTTTATTTATGTATTTTTCAAGTAATATACTCACGCGAATGTAATCGCGCCCGCCATGCCAGTGGGTCGCTAACTAATCCCTGGAGTCCTGGCCAATACACAGCAGGATGCCGTGGTTCTGTTCTTTGTTGAAATTGACCCATTCCTGGAATTAGATAGGATTCATAAACAGTTGGTATGCATTGTTAAAATAAAAAATTGACATTACAAATTGAATTTGGATCAATTTTCAATGTTTATTCAAATCTTGCGTAAATTTAATAATATCAGTGTACGGTCTTCAATATGAAACAGAAAATTTCATCTGCCGTCGCTTGGGCACTTATCTCAACCGGCAGACTCATGCAATAATCAATTACGG
The DNA here is from genome assembly GCA_030142655.1 of Trachelus tabidus. NCBI lineage: Eukaryota > Metazoa > Arthropoda > Insecta > Hymenoptera > Cephidae > Trachelus > Trachelus tabidus. Next base: position 351,233 of record JARQTI010000506.1, read on the forward strand.
ATTGATAAGCGACACACACCACGTGTACGTTAATTAATTACGATTGGGATTAATCTAATCGAAACGGAACCAGAAAGCAATAAATACTTTATTGCAGTATGATTATGCTCGCGGTACAACACAGCGTTAAATACCGAATAAAATCGTATAATTTATTTAATTGTAATTTGAAAAAATTACATTAATCGCAACTGGTAACAAAAATATTTAGTGTAAAATTCTTTAAGTCCATTTCAGAAAAATTATGTAAAAAAGTATATCAGAGTTACCAACCCGAGGAGGCAGTGAAACCAGCATGCATCGCATAACGCGGTGCAGTGAGCGGTTGTGGATGAGGTGCAGGAGGTAAACCATGCGACGCAGAAACCGGTGCCTGAGGATGAGTAGCAGCTGGTCTCGATAAAATAGTATCGATGCCATGCGGATTGCTGCCGACGGAAGTGATGGAGGTAGCCGGTGAGTGTTTACCACTTCCCGTGGGAGAGGCCTGTCCCTGAGGTTGGTTCCCGATCTGTCCAGCGATACCAGAAATTTGAAGACTCTGTTGCTGCTGCTGTTGTTGATGACTCCTCTCAGCCATGGAGTGAAGGGCAGCCAGAGGTTGGCTGCCAAGCATGCCACCGCCGGCGGCGCTCAGATTAAGAAATTGCAACACGTGAGGCGAGGCAGCCGCATGAAAGTCATGAAGCCAGGGTGGCCTGGGCGGCGGCGGTGAGTGACTGGAAGGTGGGGGAGGCGAACACGAACCCAAGGACGAACCAGCGGACGAGCTTCGTTCACCCTCTAAATGACTGCGTCTATGAGCGTCGCTCAAGGAAGACATCGTAGCACCGTCTACGATTTCCGGATGTTCTGATCTCGCGTTCTCTTGCCCTACCAAAGCGGCGGACTCACCCTCGCAGTTCTTAGTCAGGGAGCACACCATCTCGCACCACGCATAATTCGAAATTGGAGGAAAAATAGCCGGGTTTGTGTACGTCCGAGATTTTTTGTTTCCCTTTCAATTTATCACCCCCAATAAAAATTACCCTACAACTGTATGGCACTACAGCACAGAATTATATGGTCGATATATTGTTGGTCGAATAAATCACGATAATCGAATTACGGTATGGCGCTCTCTTTAGAGATTATTATACTCCTATGTATGATATTAAAAATCACTGTACACTGTAGACCCTCTATCTCCTTGTCAATATCTTTTTAATACTATATATCCGTATATTTTATCACTCTGTACTCGGGAACACCTTCAATCCATGATAAACATACTTTTCAAGTCATCTTATACAGGTCCCACCACTTCACTGTCACCCAAAACTTCACTTATTCATATTTTCTTTTCTACTCTTCACTGCTTGTGATTACTTTGACGATTTTTCTCTCCTACGGCCCTGATTCTTCCAACTGTCTCCCGGTGGCACTGCTCCTCCAGGATAAACACTCTGACGCACGGAGAGACGCCGATACGTGGGAAGAGACCAAGAAGCAGAAGTAGAGTTCGTACTCGGCCCGGAGCACGTCCGTGAATGGAATGCGAGTCGAGTGTAGCCAGCACAACCCACTTCTCGGGGTAGACCGAGTCTTTCTCCAGGTCCTGATAGGTGGGAGCACCGTGGTTATACCCAGTGGTGAAGTGGGGCTTTTAGGAGGAGAGCACACCAGCTCACGATATGGACCGTGGGACGGATGAACGCAGGAGGGCGGAACCATGGCAGGATTGGTTGTCAAGTACCGCTCCACCGGAAGGCGAACGTGCTTCTGGGCGGGGCCTCTCAATCTCGCGTTAGCTTCTTGTTAAGCGTCTTTCATTGTGTGTTTAAACTCGTAATTTATGATCCCGACTGAATAAAACAAGAGCAGCCCTGCTGGCCCTGGCTTCGCCTCTCTTGGCTTGGCTAGCGAACTGGACTTGGCTTCCGTCTATATGGCTGATGTATATATATATAACGTGTCCTATAACGACTTGTACCAAGCACTGGAGGGAACCTATTTCAGGAGTCTGATTCTCACTTTACCTACGACCATGTACGTTAACTTGGACATATGTGGATACTTGGTTCTCTCTGCTGATACCGGCTTCCTATCGTACACTTGCATCCGTACTACAATATCTTGTTTACTATTTTTTCTGTAAATCAATTGAAAAATGACAATTAAAAATTTTTACATCATAGTAATAATCTGATCTCTGTGTCTGGCTCATATGTGTTTTCAAAAGGTCAGACAATGGTAAATAAGAATATTTTTTATTGTAAATTCAATTGTCCATTGGTAACTGAACTTACTGTCATCTGTCATTTATATATATATCCATCCCCAATGGTCCATTCGTATATACCAATGTAATTGAGACCTAATTTTACGGCACATCAACTTTTATTAACGACAGGACAAGAAGGAGAATTTTCGCGAGAGCGACAAAAAGGTCCCAGGTATAGTAACTAATATATATAACGAATCCGGTGCGCTGCAACACCCGGGTACAGGCAGCTCCATTATAATGACGTTCTATTATGACGACGATGACTATGACGATGATTATTGTGCAGCAAGACGAAATTGCTAGCACAGTCAGACAGTGAATGACCGGGACTTACTGATGCGTGGATAATCATAATCGCGAACCCCAACGTGTCAATTTGTACGAGCAATACAAAACCGCCCTTAGTAACTTACCAAAGGAACCCCTTATACGTATATATATTCCTTTTCATATACAGAAGTCAAAATTTTTTATATATTTTTTTTTATAAACCACGCACCCTGCGACTAACTGGATCCTAATTATTTCGTTGGGAATTCAAGCACGACGTATCATTTCTCATTTATTTGAATGAGTCTTGACCAGGCATAGTTATAAAGTGTAATTATAACGTCGAGAAACTCACGTGTACGACCATTACTTTCGAGGACTTTTCCATCGCCATTATTGTCCTGTCGCTGCTACAGATCCTGACGTGAAATTTAACGCTAATACTGTCCAAATACGACAGACAGCAGCTTTTGACACGGATACTGAAAAGGACCAGCTGCATTCTGTTTCTCTGGAATATATATATATTTTCTGTCTATAGTTATACTCTGCCATTATATAGTGGACTAGAACTTACAGTAGCGTAGGAACCTTCAAGTCAACGAATCTCTTTTCCAGCTATCGCTCATCCTGTACACAGGATACTCAGCCGAGCGTTATATTGGCCCATTCAGTAAATTTGCTCCTCGTGACTCTGGCACGGGCTAACCTACTAGTATTCCACCCTTCATTTCGTCCCTCGTGCTTCCCTTTCTACCGGCGGTTATTACCGTCAGTATCCCGCCAACACGGCCACCATAGTCACCATAGTCAAGGTAAATAGCGTGAAAGAGATTTTTGGAATATTTCACAGTGCTAAGTAACCCGGGATTATATTTTCTTACGTGAAACATTGTTAACGCTCATTAAATTTGGGGGTTAAGGTTTGACCGTTGATCTGTAGATTCTTTAAAGAATCTAAGGGCCGGTTCACACTGCTTGGAAATTGTAATGTGCATAACCGCTATGTACCCGAGAGTACCTGGTGGGAAAAAATGGAACTGAGAGACGGGAAAAAATTCAGGCCGATGCGTCAGTGTCATTGGGCAATGAGGAATTAATGACGTCGAGTCGTGGCTTAAATAATAACCAGTCAATGATGGATCGGTACTGTGCGTGCGCGGAAAACCGGTGACATTATTGCGGTTGATAGTTTCTAAGTTTAGGGACGTATTACCGATCACACGTGTCGGCAGATGCTCTTCCGTCTGCTTTTTATTATACGCGAGATATGGAGGAGGCTGTACATATTCTAAATGAAAATATAAATAGTTACCTATATGTACAGTAGATACTAGGTTTTGTGTATATAAAAACAATTTAATCACTCACGATGACTGAACAGGTAATTAAACTGGGTACTCGTATATATACAGTGAACGTAGAACGAGGAACCGCATGACTTTTCGTATAAAAAAGATGAATTTTTATTTTTTCTCTCTAGTTGCCTACACTGACTTACCTCATTCAAAATGAACAGTCCAATGTACTCCGTTTCAGGCAGATCAAAAGCTTTTGTGTGTTCGCTCAATGGGAATATACGTGCCCTCGACTTCCGCCGTTTCACGCACTTACAAACGGCTGCGAAATATCTTGTATTCAGGTAACCCCGAATAGAAGGCCTGTTGGAAAGGACCCAAAATTTGGACAAATTAGTCGAGTGACTGCTCGCCCGAACTAGGGATCCGATTTCGAAAGACGCACGCAAGTAGCATTAGGTTATTAGTCTAACAATAAGTTTGACGTGTTTACGGTAAAGGCGAAACGGGTTAACTTAGTTCGTAGAGTAGCCGCTGCGTGGCGCCCCGTTCTATTTCCTTTGGAAGAGTCAGTGTGATTTTCAAGACTGTTCATAGTCGATGGTTCCGATCGAGAATGTGCGAACGTGCGGGTTACGAAAGGTTACGTCGCGTGATGATTCGAATATTATTAAAAAGAACGAGGCACTAATTTAATAAGCGTCTCCCTCTCTTCACGGCTGGCTGTCACAGCGCAGATGTGGCCGCCGCTCGATCCGTCGAGGCTTAATACGACGAGCCCCTATATTTCACCTAGCATTATCATCCTTTTTTTCCAAGCTCATTTTACGACCTGTCGACTGAGCATTAATAACGTCCCGTCCGCCTACAATAATATCGGGCATTTTTATTACGGGACACCTTTCTTCGTTCCTTACTTCCTTCCCTTGTTCCTTATCTCAGTGACATACTTCGCATCCTAGAGGATTATTCACGCGCGACTATCCACCTGACATTGTTTATCAACGATCGATTCTCAGGTACTGATTTTTATATTTCATTGAATATTTTCGTGTCTAACCTCCAATACGGTTTATATGGAGATACGTTCGCGGTGTACATAATAATTATTTCAGGTTAGTTTTATCTTCTTACGTTCTAGGGGACAAAGACCTGGGGATCCTCTTCTCAATGGTGCAAGGACATCCGGTGAGTCTCTTTTCTACTGTTTGATTTTTACCTGGATATTCTTATTGAATATTACTGTGACTATGGGTGACTGTATCTATTTGTATTTTTATGCCTCCTCAATGCGTAGCTACCGCGTACAGCCTTGTGAGTTCCTCGCATTTATCGAACCAGTCAAAAGGAATCTGGCTTCTCTATCCCCAATATTTTCACCCTCTGTTTACAGTTCTCAGGATTTATAGTTCAAGCAGTGATCCTACTCTCGTGTTAGATCGCTGGTACATGATCCTTGCTGAGAACTATGGAGAAAAAAAAATGAATTCTGATTTAATGAAAAAAAATTCTACTAAAACAATGAATTCAGTTACCTATATACCGTGACATGTATAAACCACAGTGAGGTGCTATCGAATGTTATATACACTTGAAAGCACGTATAACGACGTGGGACGTTTTAAATACATCGACGCTGTGGTAACTGCGTTACGCAATGCGTAAAAATCCTCGGCAATAAATTCCCATTATCCGTAAAACTTCAATAAATCAACATCAACGTCCTCGCGGACGATGCAAACATTTGCGCCTGACGAGTCCTCGCGTAAATCCGTGATACTCCGTGGAAATCGACAGCCGCCAATCGGCTTCATATAGAACGGAAATCCGTAGGTTTGCTTTATAAACCAAAGTCACCCTTTTGACACGGCCCTGATACTAGTCAACAGTATGATATTACACAGCCGCTTATTGCAAGCTCTAAGTAAAAAATGTGCACCCTAATTATTTTTAACGTTTCATTATACGTATACAGGGTGATCAAAAAATGTTATTGATAATTTTAAAAAATTTAACTTCAAGAAATCCACCAGGTGTTGATTCTTAGGGAAGAGTGCAAGGGTCGGAAATTTTTTTTACCAATAGAATCATGAAGGGCAATGCAATCGGATACCAAGAGAGACGCTTGTAACAAGTTGACGTCGGCGTCGGCGTCCCACGCTAATTAATTGCATGATTAAACAGACAGAGTGAGCCCGCGCTCCTCCGCCTTGTACAATATCTCATTGGATTACAATGCGGAATGGGGTAGATAATCTTTAGCCCTTGTGCGTGTGCCATCCCTATGGTAGTCCAGGGGCGTGGCCAGTACGAATATATTCGTGCAATTCGAAATTTGCATCGTGGGATAATCATATATATAATAATAATAATAACGATACAATTGTAGGTTATTAATTGACATTAAAACAAATTTCAAATAACGTATCTAAAGTATCTTCGACTTAACTCCTATACGTGTACATAACCTATCTAACGCCACTTTATATATAGGAAACCGTATTCGATAGGTCGACTATAGAAAGGCTACGACTCTTATTGGCTCATTTGTCCCACGGGGGATGTATTTACATTTTTATTAAAAACATTTACAAGTCCACGACGGCGGCCGTCGCGACGCTCCCGTCTGACGCGACATTCAATTATCTTGGTAATCCCACAATTATAGTCAACGGATTTACTGCGTCCTGTATCCCTTCAACGTTAAGTCCTCTTTCCCGTAGTTGCTTCACCAAGTCGTCTTATATATCCTAAGGAGAGAATTCAGTGGTCACAACATATACGTGAGACAAAAAAAGGTTACTAGAACTTCAGTCCTGAGAAGTAATAATGACGGATGACAAAAAATAGATATGTATGGACAGTGATAAAATTTTATTTGACTTCGGACCGTATACCGAGTACCGAAAGTAGTGAAGATTTTTGTGACATGTCAGTTACGCGTATATTGGTACCAGCAGTGATGCCAATGCTGATCCTGGTTTATGAAATACCGGTGGGCAGTTGGTACGGGAAATAGGGAAGTATCGGTGTTATTTCAACCAATCCGCGTGGAAAATATTCTGGAGATTCGATTGGCCGAGGTTGGTATGAGGTTTATATCTGTGGGTAAACGTAGCGGTATAGATCGAATGATTGGTAGCCCTGGAGCAGTCACATGTTGGTTTATGTGTTTCCCACTAGCGTTTGTCCGACGCCCGACATTCTAGGGAATTTCACAAACTGAACGTTCTACGGGTATAGATATAATCGTACATGCGGTTCACAATACACCCTGCTATCTATTGATCTGTATTTTAATTATACAAGCAGGGATACCACGATAAAGCCGTAGTCGCACTGGTTACGCAACGTAGACAAACTAAATAACCTAGAACTCATGATCTTCCTAGTGATAACAATCATATGAGATATTCCGCTCGTGTTTCTGAGATCAAGCAAATCAATGTTGTGTAAGTTTTGATTGCTAGGGACATTTGAAAAGTCCCTATGCCAGGCGGGAATTTTGAATATTTCTTATAGGCCAATCACTGTAAGAATACACAGAAAGTATCACAGTATCTGACTTTTTTCTACCCTTAGGATCGCTGACTCCTTTTGGGAGATTCTCGTTCCTTTTTTTTTTTTCATCCCTCCTCGTCCTCCCCTATTTTTGTTGGTTTCATGGGTGGCATCTCACAGCCTTCTCGACACCCTTTGGTTCCCTCGCTCGAAGGAAGCCGCCGATGTAATCCCGGATTCAGCACTCAATTTGGTGCGTTACACAGCGGTTTGTACGCCCCAGCTAGCTTTCCTCGACACGCCAGTCCGTGGTTCTACCCTCCTTCCCTCTTCTACTCCGTGTAACCCTTGCGAGTAAGAGAGACAGAGGCCCCCACCCGCCCAACGGTAGAGACCGTAAGGGTAGGCGCAACCCCCGTAAGTACGGGACAGGCGTCCCCCGTCCGCATTTAAATTAGATTAGATAAGTTAGTCAATGCGGTATTCAAAGTAAAACCAGGGATTTCGTGTCGGGGCCCCAGGACTCACCCCCTTGCGGAGGGATGAAATTATTGGTGGTTAGAAGCCCCGATCATCCCTTTCGAGCATTTTACATTCCTGGAGAAACGTATCCATGGATATATCCTCCGGGACCTCTCTCCATCACGATCATCCCTTAACTTTTTACACTTTACTCATTCGCCACCCCCCTTACTTTCATTAAAATTATGTATATATGTTCACCGTGACAAATTACCTACATCAAATTGTAATATCCATTATTATCGTACATTTTTTAAATATATAACTTTTATTTACTTAGTCCATTCTCTCCGTCGCCCCCCTTCGTCTCCAAGCTCGACCAAGAGTTTTCCTCGTCGCAAAAACAAAGGACGAGCAGAAAGAAACTCGAGCTGGCGAATGGCCGAGTAGCGCCAGTGGCGCGGCGGTGCGGGAGCCGCCATAAACAAGTGCTTACCGCAATCTAATGCGTCTGTAATGGCTCGAGCTCCAGTATCTCCCCCAACGGTCCCACTGGCTGGCGCGATTTAATTACTATGTAAATGTCGCATTCCCCAACCTGTCCGCCCTCGAGAGCGTACTCTCTCTCTGCTACACGGGGAGAGACCCGGGTCCTCATCTACCCAGCATCCTGTCGCCCGATGTCCTTAATTACTTTATACGTTATTATAGCCCAGGAACTTCGGCAACGACCGTGCGAGCCTGTACACTCCATACTCCATACAGGGTGAAGGTAAAGACTGTACTAGACTCCATTTCAACCCTTTGCACCCTTACTCGAAAGAGCTTCGCGCGTGAAAAATTATCAAATTTTATTTTTATACCCCCCCTCCCCCACACATCTCAACTACCCATAAGATTTTTCTTACGCCAATAATATTTTAACGGATCATTCTACCTATACGTACAGCATCCTCAAAAAGCTCTTTACGATCAGGGAGTCGCAGTTGCGCTTAATTAACCAGTGGCCATAGCTGCATCCAACAGGGTCGGTCGCAGGATGAACCCATAACGGATCATATATTCGCAGTAAACAAGTTACTCGTCCCCGTCCTCGACTTCTCCTGGACCTCGGATGCGACTGCCACGACGATGTCATTGTCATCTGGACTAATTAGGGCTAAGTGTTCAATCTTGTCTGAATTCCTTTCCTTTATCGCCCTAGTCCTTCTATATCCTGTACATCCCCCGTCGAGCTTAACGTCCCTTCTTGGATTAGTACCCACTGATAAAATGCTATCCACTACCCCCTAGACTTGGTGCAGGCGCTAATACACAGGGGAGAATATTTGTAAATCATTCCTCAAGGATATTAAGATGCAAATTAATAAAATTTCGGAGACATCTTTAAACCGGTTAAATCGACTACCGTAAATAAAATTTTGAGGTTAAAAAAAATTGTAATTGTTTTCTCTATACTGTAAGACATAACGTATTGATTCTAGGCAGAGAAGCGAACGATAAGAGAATAGCGGAATGAAAAAGGATCCTATCCAAAGGAGGTCCTTGACCGATCGGATAGGGGAAAACAATTTAATCGAAGACCCTCAGGAAAATACAGATGGCCTGGCCTGTCCGCAGTGGTCCGATAATGTGGCATCGAAAGAGGCTCCCAACTCGCCACGGCCAGTTTGTCAGATCCTGATGTACCTAAGAGGGTCCCTGGCTCCTTTTCAGGACAATTTGTCTCGTGCACGCACAATGGACAAATATCGGACTAGCAGCCATTTCCGACCTACCCAATGGTCCGGTAAAGGAGACCGGGTGAACTTTCACTTTACAGGTAGACAGGTATACAGGATACACGGTCGAGACTTGGATATAAAATTCGGTATAACAGGCTATATATTAACCTGAAAACGGACAAATTGAAATTGTCGATAAAAGGTCCAAAGAAATTATTTTTTTTCAAGGAAACATCACCAGCAGATAATCGCTGACGTTATTTCATCTTGGCTCATCCGTCATTCCCACTACGGACTACAAGATGCAAGAAGATGGGCGGATCTTGTTTTTCTACCCGCCTGGACCACAGTTTCCTAATGTTCATCCATCTGTCTGATCTTAGCGATATCGTCTGATTAGATTCTCCGCTATCGAGGAGCTGAGCAAATTTTTTTTTACGAGCTATCTCATCGCGCATGCGCAAGAAAAAGATCATGAAACTCGTACTACGATAAAAACCCAATTTCACGAGTGATAAGAGACTTCCGTAATATTTATCATAGAGTCAGGATATAGGTAGAGTACAGTGTTAAAAAAAATTATTTCATAAACTTTATACGATACACTGCGCTCCTACGTGTTCATTCGACTTGGACGTGTATTACCTCATCAATATTTGTGCAGGGTACTGTACTGCTGTGCACGATAACGTGCATCACCAGGTTGTATCGGCATGGAGGTACGTTAATCGTAAAAGTCGCCGGTTTTAATCCAGCAAATGAAAGTACAAATCACGCAGAGTGTTTGGCAGTGCGCACGCGCAATGAAGTACGAATAATAACGAGGCGAATGAGGGAGCCGGACATTTATCTTAATGGCGTCATCGTGATGCGGCGATTAAAAGGCGCCGTGGCTATAGATCAACGCCGGTTATTTAGCAAAATGTTAAACAATTACATTAATAAACAGCAGTCGGACGTAGACGATGCGGAACTGAGAAGTGAGCGTTCAGTTAGTGTTGTTGGGTTATATATGTGGCTGGATTTACGTATATAGTGTGAGAATACAGTAGCAACGTGAACAACCCCTGCAGGAGAGTCACTATGGGTTCGTGTGAGGGTTGCGCCACGAGGGTGTTGTGAGTTATGAGTGCTCTGTGATATCAATGCATCAATTTGGCTAAACGAAGGATTAATTTAATAACAAGTCAGCAGGGGGATCGCGAGATGATCTATAGACAAGGGGGAGAAACATTGTGTATATACTGTTCAGGGTGAGAGAGAGAGGGATGAAAATTGTATGATTTTTGAGAATTTGGAGTAATTAAATTTAAAAAATAGTAGGGGTAGAAAGTGGTTCTCAGACTCAATACTCAGTAAGGGAAGAGAAAAAATTGTTGTCCAAAAAATAAGGCTTGATTTTCTGTATTTGTATAAGGGATGTTTTTTTCTCTCCGATTGCAAACAACAGTAGAAACTAATGAAGAAAGCGTTGGACAGGGTGTTTGGTCGTGTTCGGATTTGACGTAAGTATGATTGAGTCGGCGATGACGCCTAAGGGTAGTAAGGTAAAGGGGATGCTCTCTGCTTAAGGTTAACTAGACTTAAGGGTGGGTCTTGTTTCCGGAATGTTTCTCTATTTCGGCGCTGGTCTCTCGCCCTCTGAGCAAATGTAACGCTGCCTTCACGACGCATCATCTGCACGCCCTGGACCCGATAGGGGTGTCTCTCTGTAACAGCTAGGGGTAGCTGCGCTAGAACAGAACTAGTTCTAGGGAGACAACAGGGTGGATATCAGTTTCATCGTGGCGTAATGTTACTAAGCGACAACTGCTCTCGCACCCTCTATCTGTCATGCCAATTTAACCATCCCCCCCCCCCTTACCGATTTCACGTACGTATTTAGGGGTTCGACACGGGTGACAGTATTTGATATGGTTTTCCTATTTTACGGCATTTTACTTCAGTGCTTCAGGCTCACACGTGTACGTATTCTACATTTTTTCTTTCTTTTTTATCTCTGCCACGGGAACGAGGACACCGAGGGAGAGGGGGAAAAAAAGAAAAGGTGAACTGGGTGTTATTCACCGAGAGAATCTTATTAAATCCAACGAGTTCTATAATGTATCACTGGGTCCTGTCAAAATAATTTACGCGCCTTGTTTTATGGCAGTATCGTAATCCATGACAATGGAATTTCTTTCACTATTTCGTAAAGCCCGTTTCAAGATTCCCTATATCCCATTAGCGTTAACCGTACAAGCCCATATATAACAAGCGGACAACCAATACGCGTCGTTACGATCGATTAATTTAAATAAATAAAGGGAAAGGTATTTAAAAAAATGGTCAAAAAAGTCGAAATTAAAAGGAATATAAGTAGCATTAATATATTAATAAAGCTGGTGAAATTGTATAGAAAAGTAGCGAGTGCGGTCTGTAATTAAATGTTGATCGATTGAACGTCGTGAGAAAAAAAAATTCTTACCACAATTCGATGCCAAGATGAGTGTCCTGTAAACGTAAAGGGTCTTCCAATGTATAAAGGGGTCTGTGGCGACGTAGATGGAGTAAAAGCTCGAGGCACATTATATCCGTATATAACGTGTAGTTTATAGCGCGCCCGTAGCACACAGTGCAGTCAGGAATAGATGCCGGGTTTTATCCCCTTCAGTATAAACATGACGGGTTTTACTGTTTGACGTTTTGTTATCTAATTGGTCGTTACTCGTGCGCCGCGAGACCCATTCCATTCCATTCCGTTCCGTTCCGTTCGCATCGTGTCCCATTCAATTCGTGCCCATAACGCTGTTGCCCAGGCGTCATAATTCACCCCTGGCCAGTCACTGCATTTACTGCACCCTGCCCCTATTTCAGGAATCTTCAGTAAGGCCTCCCGACGTCCTTACGCCAATTTTATACCGATGCTTGGACAATTAACAATACACCCCTGAAGTGTTAATCATATTGTTGGAAACGTGGAATGTGTAAAAAAAGTCTTTGTAATTACGTTGGTATATATACTATTAATTTAATACATACCAATTTCGCGCCTTTATTTGAATTTTTCATTGCACGGAATAAAGTCAGGGCAATGTCCATACTGGTAGGTAATAATAATGATAAAGGGACTAATGAAGATAGCGAAAGTAGATAACCAAAGCGACATAGAATCACTGATAGGGATTATGATGATTGCGATGGTAATGATGACGGAAATGATAGGTGATATACGTCATTGATACCCTTTCCTGTGGAGATAATTTGAAAAATTCAGTTCGAAGATCCAGAAAATAGAGTACAAGACATTCGGGATTGTCAGACTTAATATGGCCGCACGTGGAAAATAATAAACCGAAGAAAAAGCAATTCCTGATAATTCCATCAAATTCTCTCTCACTCTCTCCTTCCTATCCAGCCATTCGCTATCCTCGCTATACGCTTTGACCTATTCCACTCTTTTTTTGCTGGCGTTCCTCAAATTAAACGGACGCCAGAACCGGGGGCTATTATTTGCTATGGTCGGTAAGAGACGCCAGGAGAAAAATGGCGGCGAGTACGAAAAGCGTAGTGGGTGCAGCGAAGGAAGGTAGAAAAATAAGAGAGAGTAAGAAGATAGACCAGGAGCGTGTAAGTAAGCAAAAGGACAATGGAACGGCGAAGGCATCCAGCGGACGCAGCCAGCCAGCCAGTCAGGCAGGCAGCAATATCATAAAGTAAGTTTGTGGCGTGGATGGCCGCCTCGCGCTCCTAATGGACAATAACTGCGATATACTGCCTCATCCTGGCTCGGAAGAGGAAGCCCGGCGACTCCCTCTGTTTCTATCGTAGGCGACTCTAAACGGAAAGTGCCATCGTGCCAGTTTATCTGGCTAAGTATCAAGTGCCACTTTGGCACTGGTTATTGCGACTGTTTTCATGTCCTACTCTTACAAGCCACACTGTTACACTGTGCTTGACACTTATTCGTACCTACCTACCCACCTGCAGTGACGAATACGAAGCTTCTTCACGCTGGGCCAAACGTCTTCGGCGTCGTTCGGTTGACTTCGGCTAAGATCGTGACTCGTTCGACATCACGCGGCTAGACCATACTCCGTGTTAATCACATGACTGCTCGTAAGGATAATACTGGGACAAAGTTATCGTGTACGTATTATATTATACTGGGTTACAGAAGACTGTGGTAAACACGATTATTATATTGCATCGTATTTATAGGTTACGTAACTTTTGCTATACCTGTAAATCTATGACGTTATATAAAGCGTGTAATGACAGTTGGGTTATTTTATATTCTGTGCGATATATATATATCGGTGAGGAATGGATGAATCTCGGCAGTAGTCCAGGTATCTTTTTCTTTTTGTATCTAAAGAATTCTTCGCGAGAATGATACCGAGTGGGATATGGCGTTGTCGTACTCGTGGAATATCGGTGGCGCTGGATACCAACAAATAAATCAGGACTGGTGCCACCCTGCGTTCAGATGTCTCAAAGCTTTCTCGGCCCTTCCACCCTATCCGGATGGGAATCGATTGACCTCGTGGTTCTCCGTGTCTTCTGTTCTCTGAGAATTTTCTCTACAGTGAAAAGAAAACGTGAGGTTATGGGTGTCTGGATTGGGATCAGGTGGGTCGGCTCTACTCGACTATTCTCGGTCGCAGTCGGGTTTCGGAGGATCATGGGACGGGAACTGATAGAGAAATGGTAAAAGAGAGGGCCGGAGAGACGGATATATGTACAAAGGATAGGAAGAACGCACGTAACTCGATGTAATATTTTACGTAGCATCGGGACACATCGACGTTTGATATTTTTATGCGGTGGCGCCACTGTCGCGAGATTTACGAGGCAGATACGCGATCACAAAATGGCCGACACTAAATCAAATATGGTGCATCGGAAAACATTCGACATTATTATTGGGACTTTTATTGGTTCGGTGCCGATAAAACGGACGTATGACGTAATTTTACGCGAGCAGGACGCTTCGACGTTTCTGTTTTTAAATTTGTATTGTACAGATGTATACATACGATTTAACAATATTGTACACGGATGACTATGTGTTACGTATTCAATATTGCTACCTGCATGCTGGTGGGTTTCCTGTATTTTTTTTTCCTTTTACAATCGGTCAATTTTATCGCGATACTACGCTCATTGTTTACAGCAGACCCTTCCAAGCATAAAAGTATCCTACGGAGACAGCAGGAGAACTTTTGGTGTCGTCCCTTTGACAATTTTTGAATTCCCATTCGAACGTGGAATTATTGTGGTTTTATGGCTCTCTACGAGAAAAGGAGTTAACCTTTGAATTTTTTTTCTGTATAATTTCTCAAAAGCAGTCATTCTCCCCTCCTGTTTCGATATATACACGTACAAGCTAAAAAATTCCAGAACACGAGTAGCCCTGCCATGATTTTTAATACTGAAAAAAAATTCACCGTAACATAAGCGTCTAACCTATTTGTCGAGAATTCTCAAACAGTTTACGTATCCGTCGTAAGGGATGTTGGTATTAAATTACGATACTCCAGGGTGCAGTTCGCACCCTCTACATTGCTACAGGAAGATCGAAATATCGGTTGTTACAAAAGGACTCGTCGACAAACAGGAAGTGGTTATACCCTGCTATACTACAGTAAGTATGTCTTGCTAAACACACAGTAAGTATACCTTGCAAGTGTCATTTCCGTTTATCTGGATTCAGTGAAAAAAAAATGTGTCTCCAAAGGAAAGTTTCATGTTTCTTTTTTTTTTCCAACTATTATTATATATATTTTTCACCTTTTTTTTTTTTCATAAATTTCTCTTTACTTCCCCAGACTCATCGACGATGGCAATCGATGGCCCCGAGGGATTTCTTTATTTATTTTATAAACATGACGTCACGTTGCACCAGACGACAAACGACACTGCACAGGCTGTTATCTCAGCAAACACTTGAAAATATCGAGAATCTTGACGAATCCTCGTTTACTTTTTTTTTTTCTATCTTTTCCCATCTCTCGTCTTTCTCTGCTTCGTCTTCCTACACCTATTTCTCCTTCAGCATCCTAAACAGCTCAGGATCTACAGGTGCTCCCGCATCCTGTATCGATGTCGCCGTGTTATTCTTACTTGGAATAATAAGGGTGACATTTGGGCGAGTATCCAATGAAGAGGAAGCTGCCCTGAGGAAATGAGTGGAATCATTCGGTAACGTATATATCATGTATTATTTTATCTCGTTCGAAGTTCTGGTTACGCCATTATTGTATTGACGAACGTAGTAACTATTCAGATTATTTAGAATATATAAGTTAGGTTAGGTGGTCATTGACGAGACTATGAAAAAAATATTACAGGAAATAACAGAATGACGAGTCGCCTCAATGGATCCAACCAGTGAATATGGATGCGAGTATAAGAAAAAACATTTTAATCCAGAAGCGACAGCCAGAACGAGGACAATGGAAAAAGATATTCCTTTAAGGAGTCCTTTTGGGCTCGCGTTAATCTGGCCCATTGCGGCCAAGGAATCACGTTGGATGGAAGGATATGGAGTCTGGAGAGAGATACTATATCAAAAGGACTATAGGTGGAGTCTCACGTCGTTCATCCCCCTCACGACACCCCAGTAATAGGCTAATGTCCGACCGGAATGAAGGTTTCGGCTTAAACCTCCTTTTAATCCCTTTGTCGATCAGGGCCGCCATCAAGCCACCACCGGAAACACACTAACCGCTCGCTAGGTCGTCAGGATCCTGGTCAAAGGAGTCAAGAATGCCATTCATCACGTAGCCGGAGTCAAGGGGAATCCCTAGAAAATGCCCATCCTTCCTTTAGGATCCTAGAATGAAATACAAGGAGATGTTAAGGAATCCTGGTCCACGAAAATCTTTCAAATCATAAATCCATCCAGGACCTACCATGATTCAGGAAGGACACGTCGTACTTCAGACTGAGTTTAGTTTTTAATTTGAAATTATTCCTGGATCAGTCATCAATGATGTCTCGTACAGCTACTTGCTCTTATAGATGAGGTTGGACTAATTTTTTTATTTTTCTATCATCAGGGTCGTTCCTGAACTTCCTTGGGGTGTCTGGGTCTCTGTCTACTATCGCAGTTTGTTCCATTGGACCTGGTCTAATAACAATAATGAAGAAACTCAACTCCGCACCACCTTTCGACCCCTCTTCTTGGCACTAGGGCTCTCGTTGGTTCCCTCGGCAGTTCCTCATCGCGCACCCCCACACCTTCATCCTTGGAAGAAATAAAACCGGAGTCGTAAGAGCCGGATGATTAATATCCAGCCGACAGTTTGTGAAGCGAGCGGCCAATAAACGGGATAAAAATACTCGTGAAAAATAGCGTGCTCATTAGGGGTACAGTCACAGATGTGACTGCTACTCCTGCTGCTGCTGCTGCTACTGCCGCTGCTATTCCTGCCATCGCGAACTCGTCGAGCTCGGGGTTGAACGCCAGGATACGGATCCTAGGTAGGAATGGAGGGTTGACATCAAGTTGGAGGAGTGGGAAGATTTATTAAAGTAATCAGGGATTATTTTAATATTCCAATGGGTGCGCGTACCATTCGTTGTCTTGTTGTGTCACGGGCGTCGCGTGACTTTTTATTAGAGGCGCCATTTTCTTTTGCTTCTTTACACTTTTTAATTTTTTTTTTGTTGTTGCTTTTTTACGTTCCACGCAAACAAGGAATATTGCAGGAAACATTCAAATTTCATTTTTGATCATGATTGCTGTCGATAAATTTTATTTATTTAAATATTTCTCTTTATATCGGTATTACGCATATTATAATGCTAATGTTACGTTATACAGTGTAAGGTAGTGATAAATAGTATAAACGGTAGACTTGACTCTTTGAGGAAAAAAAAAGAATCTAGGGAATTTTGGTATAAGTCCTTTAGACTAAAATCCCAAGGATTTTCTCAATGAAATCCCGAAGTCGAATTTATGAATGAACTCAGCTAGCGTACGGTACGCACCGGGTGGTATTTCACCGACAAAGACCCTTTTTAGGGGTGGTTGCTTTTAAGGGGGTGGCGCACCTGTCCCAGTTATGCTACGTAGAACCGGTAGTAACTAGCATCCTCCCACTACCAAAAGATCCCATTAGTCGCGTTATGGGCGTTCAGCCCAAAACGTCACGTCCGTCGACATTTGGCAGTAGACACGAATCCGAAAATGTGTAACAAAGCTATTCAGGAACTCCGCAGGACTAAGGTCCTTTTTTTCTCTTCATTCTAGAGCAAGAACTTTACCGTCTCACACATCTCAAACATTGACCATAAAAAAACCTCAGTACCAAAAATTCAAGTCCCTGCACCATGTACGTAACACCACAAGACTCGTCTAACGTAAATCCCTGTAGAATTAAATAAAAATTGTATATTTCAATTTTTCAAAATTATCCCTAACAAATTGTAATCTCAGTGATTAAGTCTAACAAATTAGCCTCTTCAGGTTTCCCTGTTGTGTATCATAGCTCGAGTCTCTATACCCGAGCATTCTGCGATGCTTAATCTATATATATAAATACAAGCTAAATAATCGGCCGCCATTAAAAGGTGTTCCTACAGCCTGTCCAAGGATGAAAAAGAAATCGGCAGGATCCTCAGAGTGAAAGGGACTAACGACAGTAACCTCTTCTCCAAATAAATAATCCTCCCGAAATTTTCTAGATCTTCCGTTGGATCATCTACGAGGGCGCGTAACGTCGCGACGCCTCTTCAGGGAAATCCAAGAGAAATGGACATCCTGCGGTTCTCAATGGCTTCCTTCGTTCCCGTCGACTCTGGCGCAGCTGGTGCGCATCCTGGCCGACGGTATCAGCTCCCTCCTGTAAACAAGCCATCTTATACATCCAACACGGAAGTGGCGCGTCTACCGGTGAACCAAGGTACCAACACCATCAACGCTACCGACCCCACCCGAAGGTACCGACCCTCACTCAGATCCTTCGAGCCCCTTATTCTCCTCACAGGATACTTTTGTTATTCAGAATCTCGTGTGATTGCCTCGATTTGTCTTAAGGTGGGATCTCTCCTCATCCCCAGCCCTCTGGCCCATCTCATCCGGCTCCTGCTTAAGGGTGGTGGATCTCCAACAGGGGTAGCTGCCGCCGGTTTCTCCTGCCTGGCGAAGGAGAAGGGGAACATCAACCAATGGAGCGACGAGTTTCCCTCGAATCCCCGGATAAAGGGGTGGAATATAAGATTATAAGGGGGTTGCTTGTGCCTCTGCACTTTTGTCCCTCTACGAAATTTCCCTTTGTGTTTCACGCTATTTGACGTTTTATCGAGAATCCCACATACTCTCTCCCACCCACCTCCACCCTTGCTACCAAGTCTACCATGACATATTTAGTTATATAATAATTTATTAGATAATTTAATCAATCGTCGATCACTGATTAAATTCTCAAATTCATTTTTTAATAATTAGGCTATTCAAAAAATCAACGTTGCACCGTTGACTATAAACGTATAGACTTATAATGCCTGTATACAAAATTACGTGTATATCTAGGTCTCACGAGATTCGGTAATACCGTCTCTCATTTTCTCAGCGTTTCTCTCTCTCTCTCTCTCTCTCGTAATAATGTAATATATGTTGTGATCGATGGGGAGTGATTGAGTCGTAATATCGGCGCGCGGTATCGCTCTGCCATCTGTCGCGGAGCCAGTTATTGCATGTCGGTAAACATATAGCTATCAATTCATTACACTAGGCAAACTAATATAATAAGCTCCTTATGTCACCGAAAGTTACGCCCGAGTTGGATTGGAGGCCGCGAGAGAGTTCGTGGCTCGATTTTCGACAGAGAGATAGAGGAGAAACGAGAAGAAAATATAAGACGATACAAAATGGAGGATCTGATTAAGGGGCAAGGAAAAAGTACGGCATAGAGGGGGATTCGTATGCGGAGCCATGAACTATGTATACACACACACATACCATGTACCAAACGACTAAGCAGAAGACTTTAGCTTTTCTAAGGACGGTCAATCGGCCCTGGCGGATTAGGGCTATTTAACATGCTCCATATCCCCGTTATTTGCTCGTTGACGTCGTCCACGGGAGTCAATACAAAGCAAACAGAGCGTCGTGACGGTAAAAGGACTGCGGGGCCTATGGGGTGGCTCTGAATTCCGCTCACCCTATATATATACATGTATACCTTTCCCTTGGGCACTTGGTGACTCCAGGAGCGAAAACTACGCGAGCTAATACGTGACTCTGACAATGGTAAATGCATACAGCTGCCACTGGTGGCTCCGTCGTGGCTCCCAGGATGGTTGACAGTCTGGTTTTACTGACTGCTATATGGAGATGGGATATGATGCCACTGTTACTTTTTGACAGCTAGGTTAGGTACCGGCTATACATGGTACAATGGTGTACAATATTATTTTACGTATATATGTATATGTATTTGGAGTGGGAGGGGTACGGGTTGATATATACAGATATAGGTAGGTTACTTTGGGGCTGGATGTTTTTCTACTTGCCGTATAGGTTATGTAAGAAATGCAGACCTTAATTTTTTTTGCAGATTCGAACGATAAATCAGGGAGGAAGCTGGTAATAATAATGTGGCAAACGACGTTAAATATGGTCGGTTGTGACTGGGCTAACAGGGAAGGCTGGGACTCACTCCAGTTTCTATAAAGGTGGGCCGCAACCCCCCTGTGTAAAGGGTGTGTCGTATTACGGCTAATATATGGCTGTGTAATTTATATTAATAAGGGTTAATATCGTGGCTCTGAATTTTTTCACTATGGTATACTTATGGCGTAAGCTTGCCGGTTCACTTATGGGGCAACACGTTAGGTTAAGTACGGGTACCGCGGTGTTCAAGTGTTACGTACAGAGTCTAGAATTTTTAATAAATGTTAACTTTAGGTTAATAATAATTGACTGTGAGAAATATTATGGCGGGTATGATAAAAGTGTTTTTTTTTCTATTATTGTATCGTTTATGTTGTCTCAAGTACTGATTACGGTAGTTGTCGTGACTCTGGTAGTCGCTTGGACTGTCGTGGGCGGGAGAATTCGGCAATTGAATGTAACTCCAGCCAGTGGGTTTGATCGAGGCTCATGAATGAATTAGGGTAATTAGTAGAATCGTAATGGCTGCCAACTGGCATGGCTATAAACTCACCCGTGAGCGTTTGTTCCCGTTCGGGGCGAAATACAGCTCTAACTGCTTCTCCATTGCGTCGTTAAAGCCAGCTCGTAGGCTTCGCCGGTACAATTATTTGACTACCTAATTTAGAGGCCATAAAGTGTTACCCCACTTTACACAGGGCATCCAAGACGCCTTTGTAAGGGTAGTAACTACCCCCCTTCGAAATACCAGTCAATCGGTCCATTAATGCTCAGGTGACTGACACCTGGTGCTTTATCAGCGTTTATCGCCTGTCCTGAATTGTTTTCACATAAAACTCCTCCTTGCGCTCGGTGTCCGTGTCAACGAAGACTCCGTCACTGTGGTTATGGTGGACGTTAAAGATTTGGAAATTCGCGTGAAAAAAGAAATTGTTTATATTCATTTCAAAATTAATACACATTATGGTCACTGTCATAAACTGATTATGTATGAATTTTGGATAAGTCAAATTACCTGTAAGACTTCAAATCCATGAAAAATGACTAGAGAGTCTTTTTCAGTTTTGCCGGACGTCGAGAAGTACGCCGCGTCGAAGTTACTCTCGGCGTTAGGTGGGCATAAATTGAGTGATTAAACGCCACGATGCGAGTCGCTCGTGTTCCCTTGGTTCTTTGGATGATGCAGCTTTTTCGAAGGCTCCGCCTTTCCTTGCTGTTTGGGCGGTGGAAGTCCTTTATGGATACACGCCCTAAGCTGTGCCCTATGGAAACCTTCGGTACCCTTATGCGAGTAGCCTGAGCCATCTGGCGGCGCTTCTAGGTACTAGCCAATACACCTTCCCACGTACATAATTCTCGAAGAGTCCTTAATGAAGAAGTAAAGCCGGACTCCACCTCTTATATATATCGGGAGGCAACATATATATTAATATACAGTCCTATAGCCAAAGTATATAAAGTATATACATATACAATCGGATATATTAAATGACGACGTTACGACATTTTACTATACATTAGCGACGGCGTTAATCCGACTCGAATTACATGCTAAACAGATAGATGAATTACACGTGCGATAAATCAGTTTAATGTGAGTTTATAGTATGCAGATAATTATATATGCTTATATGTATATTTTGTGTCTCTATCAAAGTATATATTTAGCTCTATGACTATCGCCTTTCTCACTTGTGCACGTAAATGAGGTTATGTAAGTTTGCGTGGAGTCTGGCCTCTACCGTCTCTCTAATGTCGCTACTGGTTCGGCAAGGGGTCTGCACAAGTAGCGATGCAACTGCAGCAGCCGTAAGGGGTACGCACAATGAAAGTACACCCTTAGGTGTGGGTGGCTATCTGCAAATGAGGTTCGCGCTCCCGCGGACTCGGTTAGATTACGCGAGAGGAAGTGAGAGGGCACGATATACCTCGGCAGTGTATCAACATTATATTTTAACCCGGATTTAGCCAAGCTTTATCGCACGAGCGCGTTTATAAATACCAACTTTATGCTAATAAATCAGCGGGGATGTAGTCGGCTTAATATTGTTGCCAGCACGGGGTGAAAATACCTAAATCTTTCTTACGTTTCCCCCCTCAGTGCTTACCTACGTTTTGTTCCTTACACTGGTACTATTTTCTAAGTCGGGGTACGAGTGCAGTAGATTTTCAAAAATTCATAATCATTCCTTAGTACACTGACTGCTGGATAATTTCCCTGGGATAATTACGGTGCTGGGTAGGACTGAAAGTTGAGTAAATTAATTTTTTGAAATCAACAAAAATGATTTTTTTTCTCTTCTAAGGAACAAAAATACTCTTGTTACCAACTTCAAGTATTTTATGAAATCTGGTTTACTCACCCTCCACGGAGCTTATACGCTGCCTACACGCAGCGTTGAGATTCGCAAGGGGGTGAGTTCTTTGGACCCCAACCGACGTGTCTACTAATTGATACTAATGCTCCCTCGGCCGCAGTCTGTAAGTGCGTGTTTAGCACAGCCAGCCCGTCGCTCAACCCCCGCCAGATGCCGCAGCTAAACCCTCGATTAAGTGCCCTTCACGATCCTCCCTTTTGCCAGTGGCCCAAGGCTTCTTCTTCGCTACCACCACCACTGGCCGCCAACAAAGTATCCACCCTTAGAGCCACTTACCTCGCACTTGCCCTTAGCACTGCGTTTTCGAGCCATACACTCAATGGGATCGATGAGTCCTTTGCTGGACCAATTGATTGCTCCTTCTACCGCGACCAACACTCGTGTTTCTCTGGCCATGTGGTTATACGAATTTTATATATCTGTATATATTTACTATACATCACATACGCTTACACCATACCTGTAGACTACGGTGTATTTTATTATTATATACTTGCATTATCATTATCAAACGTTCTAACGGACACCGAGGATTCTGAACTCTGGAATTTCATCACGATCTTCTCGAATTGACCGCTAGGTGGCAGCAGCGGCGCATCCATCGCTCTCGCCACGCTGGAAAATGCCCCGCTGCATTATCGTGCCATATGATGCCTTATTACATTAACATAATCCCGTATAACTGGGTCAACGTCCCGACGCTCAGCATCGAGCCGCACTCTCGAGAAAATCAATAAATACCCTCAACCATTTCACATACGACTATCAATCCCGTCTTGCTCGTAGGGTTATGAACTTGAGTATGGACAAGCGTAACGGTCTGTAAAAATCTTTATTAAGGTACGAATGGTGGATTTTAAAAATTAATTGCATCTCAACGGATCGGTGTAACGGTAATTTACTTTTTTCTTATAAATATTACCGTGGATAATTACATCTTTTTTTAGATGTGGCACGTGGGCTGGGGTTCGTATATTTTTTAATGCCGATCCTTTCCGTAGATCGTAATAGCATTGAACTCTTGAGAAATTCTTGGGCTGATCTTTATTTCGAGTTCAATTAACGGTTATACTGTTCCAGGTATCGCACGTGAATATTATATGGGGATTATCGATCCGGGAATCCAGGTCTCTTTTTCTTCATGGGATTCTGGGAGCAGGAGCCAAGGAACGCCAGGGATCGTTCTATGCAACGGGTACTACGATTCCTTTCTTAGTCTTGGAGGCTAGCAACATTAATTAAGAACCCTAATGACGTCGTAAAACATTAATTGGCTGTGCCACGTTTAGAGAGCCGCCACATTGTGTAGTATAGGGTTACGCGTGGCCTTTTACAAGTTTCTTGGTTATGGCAATGGGGCTCCACACCCCCTCCCACCCCCGGAAATCGATGCTGGGGGTGCTCTCGCCGATGTTGTAGGTAGGTCCCCACCTAGCTATCTAGCTTGGGTCTGTACCATGAAAGAGGTCAAATCTCAAAATTACCTTCTGCATATCCCCCTGAGTCCCCAACGTCCACCGCGACCCCCTAACCTCCCCCCTTATAATCGGAGCCACGAAATAAAATAATAAAAGCTGGATAACGGAATCCCTGTACCTATTTTCATTTCGTGCTGAGTTTTATTTTATTTTATTCTTCATCCCTTCCCATCGCCTACGGCTCTTACTCCCTTTCACCCTATCCACTCCTCGGCCGGTCTCTTTTACTCTCTTGTATTTTTTTTACTTTTTTTTTCTCTTTTTATCTTTTCTCTCTCTCTCACCACCCGACCAGCGGCTATTAACTTTTACGCGAAGCGTTTACTTTTTAATCTCGTGGAAAAAAGAGGAGCCGCTCACTTATACTTTTAATTTAATTTCCCGGACCTTGCGCAGTGCTTGCGACCTTTCTCTACTTGGTCACATTTTTTTTTCTTTGTTTTTCTATGGGCTTGTCGTGATTCCCCAAGTCAGTGGGGCTGGTTTTCAAAGGGCTGCACCTATCGTTTCACCCGGTTGGGACGAGAGTACAAGCTCAGGCAGTCAAGAGGACAATATATGTATATATTATGAAGATACCGGAAGTGAAATTCATTCGGAACATCATCCACTTTTTAATTCAGGGCCGAGTTTATCGGCGAGAGGCGGCCGCTGAAGCGCGGCTTCGCATATTTTTATGGGTGGCGCCATTACGTTTAATCTGGCGCAAAAATGCTGAATATAAACCTTAATATAAAGATGGCCAAGGGGATGGTAGCCAGGTTGGATATAGGAGTGCAGAGCTAAAGGGGTGGTTTGCTCGCTTGGTGCAAATGAAGCTCCGAGGATTACTACATTCCTCCCTTTTTATCTTCTTTGACTGTCCGACCTCTCACGTGCACTCCCTCACAATTTAAAAACTACCCCTCCGAGCTGCCCTTACCTGAGGGCACGCATATACATTTTTTTATTTGAACACTCCCCCCTCCCCCTCTAATTTCTATATAATAATTTCTTGTTTCGGAATCTTGATCAACCCCTATTTTGAAATTTGGCCCTTATCAATTTAGAACGGATTGAAATAGTATCGATATATTATTCATTGGGAATGGAATATAGCACAAGATATATTACCCGTTTACAGTGCGTTTCATAGTAATTTCCTATTGGCTGATATTCACACGGGATTTACAGGATCAATCCATGATTGAGTTTATGTGTGTACAGCATCCCAGTATTAACTGGTTAACGTCGAATTATCGATGCGGTATCGGGCACGGTTAATTATTTAAATTCATTTACTTTTCTCAACTATGGACATTTCAAATTGATAACGATTTCCCGCCATTTAGTTATAGGTACCGTGGTACCAGTGAACGCCGAAATTCATGAAATCAACAATTTTGAGGCGTACTGTCCTCGAATTTGGGTTTAGCATCCCGTGATATCTCTACTATCGGCAAGCAGGGTCACCAGGGCCAATCTGAGCCCAGTTTATGAGAGTCTATCGACAGTGATAAGCCAGCGGCGCATTTCTCGCATTGTTATCGATGACGATTAATGGATTTTCAAAATAGTTACCAGATACTCGTCTAGTTACTTTTAACTAGAACGATTACAGACCTGTTTCGATTGTCGATCGTTAACCAATTCGCCAAATGCAGTTGTAACTCTCGAACGGGGAATCCCCGGATTTAATGCACAGCGTCAGCGCGAGCCTGATTTTACCCTAGGATTATACCCGTGTCTAGTGTAATCCTACTAGAGACTGTTTTGCTGGGGGAAATTTCGAAATTCGCATAATCTTGAGCGACGTTCTTGGTTTCTTTTGGTTTTGGGATCCTTATTACGCAGAGTTTTGCATCTTTACAAATGGATCTGGTTCTGATCTGGACACTGGTTCAATTTACGTAAATGAATTGTTACAATAAATTTTACATCAAATTAACGATTTTTTACAGATTTATAATTTGTATGGTACCTATTATATATAAATATATATATATATATATATATAAGATGCATATATAGGACATAAAACAAGTATATGGTTAGGCATACATTTTTATGATGGTTCAGTATAATTTATGCTCGTACATTCCTATGAGAAATGGTCAATCGTGTCACATAAATTCGTGATAATGTTTTGCATGGCTTGCGAAGAACATTGAAAAGTTTTGTGGAAATTAATTTGTAAAAAATTTTTAATGATATTAAGGATGGATTTTTTCGAAATTTTTTTGTATAAGACATTTAACCATTGGGAATCTGGAGAGGTTCACGTTACTTTGGGCAAATATGAATTTTACGGCCCTGGACTCGGCGGGTGCCGCCATGAATGTTAGAACATTATGACGGCTCTGCAGATGCATGAAAAACTGCGCCAGTCCTGAATAATAAGGCTACTTCCGACGCGATTCCCAATCGCGAGCAGGTGCGTCGAACGGTCGAATCGTTTTATTCGAAGAAATATCCCATTCTCCTTGTCATTTATATTCTTGTTATACTCAGGGGTCCTCTGGTCCTTTGTTCACTATGCGGGACATCATTTTATTTTGCTGACGACAGATGGATTCCGATTTTATTTCCTTATACAATTAGAATCCACATAGTCATAGGGTCCGCCATTACTAAAGAGATAAGGTATTAACACTGGATATACCGAAGATTTTCTTAAGGACAAATTTACGTTGAAAACAGTGAAATTGACTGCTGATGGTAGTCCTAGCGTTCACACCAGACTTGTATGAGATTTTCAAAATTATTTTTCTCTTTAGAGAATGAAAATACGCTAATCTATTTCGGAATATTTTTAATAATAATCTTACTTTTCGTTTGAACAAAATATTTTCTTAATTTCTTTATCTTTGCATATTCAATATCGAGTTTTCAATATGAACACTTTCTGTTAAATTAGAAAATTTCGTTTTCGCTTTAATGCGAATATAGAGTGACATCTGGAGGGATTTTCCAGAAACAGCACTGACATACCGACATAATAATATCCTGTGAGTAAAATCCCTAGGACAAAACAGGAAGCGTCAGTTACCTTCGAAGTTGTCGGTAAGATACGAGAGAAGATTTTAAATAGTTTAAATGGTATCGTACGACTACGTAAAATGGCGAGAGGAGAAAATCAATTAAAAAATCATTAAATATATTTACGTGAGAATAACGGTCTCTTATAAAAACGTATAAATCAAAATTTCAAATCAAAAATGTATTTCCCACGCTTTCTGATGTCCCTTATTTTCGTCCTCAAATAGTACCGTGCTCCATTAGGAAATTGAGCCTTTTTGCCCGAGTACGAAAGAAAGTGAAAAAAAAGAAGTACGAAGAAAGCGTGCGAAAGAGTGCTAAGCAGATTGAGGTTTCAACAAACACAGTTGTCAGTTTGTCTCCGCGTGTTTTATGTCTCCATTAGCATTCGCTCGCACTAGGATTTATCTGCGGCTGCCACCCCTTCTAAATCTAAAGTTCCAGGAAAAGCCGGCGTCCGACTTGTCTTCCGGTAGAAGAGCATTTGTATAATTCACCATTTTTCCTATTCTGGCACCCGTGACAGGATAAAGAAGGAAAAAAAGATTAAAAGACAAAACGAAAGACAGATATAAAAAAAGGCGTCAATTCCGTCAACTTCAAAAGTGTTAAAACAATTTTAAAAATTAAAACTTAATTCTCAATAACGTACATATTTATCCCTAATCTTTATTCTTTGACACTTCGTTTATTAATTTCAGACAAAATATTATTCGTCATATGAATGAATATTTAGTCCACGTTTTATATGCTGAATACTCATTTATCGACCACCGGAAAATAGCATCCGATTTGACAAGGTATCCTCTTCCGGTTGTAAATAACGAAGAACAGCACGGGCCTCGCAAACCGCCAGTTGTTTCAGTTCGGTCTGACAAGAATTATTTTAAAAAATATAAAAACTCGTCATTCCACGATAGAATTTTTTATAAAAAAAGTTTCTATAAAAACTTTGTATTCCACACATTACATATTTTTTCTTTAGATTAATTCACTTACCAAGAGCAACTTACAAATCGATCCAAGGGATTTCGAACTGAGTCGACAATTTCCGGTATCGTAAGAGCGCTTCCCTGGCTTCCATCCATTTGAAAATGTAACCTGACCAGAACCAAGTTCCAAAAGTGTTGTGAAAACAGCAACCAGCATCAAAATCCGAATCAGTTTCGCGTTTCGGTTCATGCTATAGCAAAGAAAAAAAAGAAAAATTTAGTGAAGATGCGTAAACAATTAAAAACAAAAAATAACACAAACACCACCCATGCACAACTTTTAAACCAACATCCAAAAACATCACTGTCCCATCTATATTATTACACTTCACGTCCAAAGCTCGATCCAGGTCGATCCTGAAGTTTGTCCCTAAAAAAATAAAAAACCAATTCCACACATGCCCAAAAATAAATCATCCCTTCTTTTCACCAGTATACATAACATACCGCCATACAGAAATTATATAAGGCTATATAAAAATATATTAATAATATACAATATGTAATTCAGTCTATTAAATAATATATCTATAATCCCCTAGAAGAATACAAATTAGAATACAAATTTTCAAAATTATTCCAGTTACCTGATTGGGGTTACTGCCGATGCCCTGGAGTACTTCCTAACGGAGGTCTTCAAGGGTGAGTCTACGTCTGACCAGAAGGTGAATCTCACGGGCTTTTATACCAGCGAGCAGAGTTGCTCTCTGATCCGAAATCCTCCTCGCCCACCTTTGATGGTTACTCCTCTGTGTTCGTCTGCCTCAACCCTCCATCAGTACTGCGATTCTAGCTAACGTATATCTTCCGGAGAAAATATTATCTCACAGGTTTCTTCAAAGTCTACCAAATTTCCCTGCATTTCCCACTAGAATAGAAAGGCCGAACAAGTTAGTCACGAAGAAATTTTTCCTCTACTAAATCACGACCGAATCAAACGAACAATTATATTCCCTGTAATGCATTTAATTGGCAAGCTTAATGTTCGAAATTATTAAAATTATTAACGGTAAGTCGATAAAGGGTATTATTAACGAACTAATATTGACAAATAATTTTCTTCCACTTTCCTCCCCTCGAGTCTGTTAATTTCCATTTTACTTCTTTCTGACAAATATATTTTCCTCCGTCTTTTCAATACTCCGATTCGTTCTATAACCCTCTTTGCGTCTGTTCATTCTTCATTTTTTTTTCGTTCTTAGAGATACCGCTACATAAGAGAATGGAGATTTTTGCACAATAACCAACGTACCGTCCCACTATTCAGCCTCATCCCTTGGTCCATATATGGATTCCTCCACGTATTGAAAATAATCTTCAAGAGGATTGCGATCTTTTCCGAACAAATAGTGAATTCACAAATAATAACAGACTCGTCCACCAACACATTCATCTAGTACTGTATCTACCTTTAATCTTTTTCTCATCCTATTTGCAAAAAATACAAATTCTTTCTTTGTTATTTATTCCCGTAGCACAGCTTCTTACGTTCTGCTCGGCTGATCGGATGTGTCTGAGATCTTTGATGGTGCACGTGTGTACCTATGTGAATATCTGATATAAATATGCGTATGTAAAATTTAGAGAAAATTTTTCAAAGTATACTATTCACAGCTATTGTGCCGGCTGAATATGGTTCTACCTTGGGCCTTGGTAGAAATCAAATGAAGCTATCGAATTTGGCTGGCGCATGAGTTATATAAAATTTTGCTTTTCTATTCACCCACACTTTTTCATCATTGACCGCAAGCACGTAAGCGGTACTGAGATTCTATATTGAGTTCCATCAAAGAGCTCATATATTTCAGTGGAATTTTCAAAACTTTATGGCTACGTTTACACGTGTAAGTTCTATCCCGAAGCCAAATATTAGTTCTCATCAGTTTCGTACGATTTGCAAAACTCACTTCCAGTGGGAAACGTAATATTAACCGGCCACTGTAAATAGAGAACGCGGAACGCCAAAGATTAATTTTATACGGATATAAGTAAACTCCAACACTACTTTTATAAAACAAGGTTCTTTTATTTCGTACGTACATAGAGTTTGCGAGATGATAAAAGTAACGTTCAATACTAATGTTATGTGACACTGTCGCAGTGACGCGCTATACTTTGTTAAAAAATTATAGAGCATATTATGTCAGCGCATTGGCAAACAAATCAATAAAATTGAAAATCAAAACAAAATCTCATTGGGAAGCTTCGTTCGATGATTTTTTTCTTTTTCTATTTCAGGGAAATAACACGAAATCAATTTTCAGCTAGACTGATGGTTTAACCAAATTTTTACAGCTATACAAATTATAAATAACTATACTAGTCTAACGTATAGAAATTTGATTGTTCACTAGTGTCTTCTTGGCCAATTGTCACTTTGAGGATTTATATCGTACGAGGCATTTGAAATACGAAAAATAATGTGATTTGCGTGATGGGGAGTGGGACTACTGCTTTGTTACACTTTACAGGTTTACAGTGTACATATATCTTGTGTTTAATACGTTCTTTGTAACATTATACAGTTACGCCAACCTCTCCAAGGATCTCTGACAGCTTTTCAAGGTGTTTGTTAACTGACGTATGCTCCTGCTGACTTCTGGCGATAAGTTGGAAGGCGTTCATGTACTCCAGTTCGGAAAACTGGGCGCCATTCTCCAGGACGCCGTTGAGAATCTCTTCTGGAGTCTGATAAAAAAGCTCGAAGTACTGCCTGGCATAATCTAGGGCTAACTCGCGCGCCATTGTGATGTTTGTCAGGGTTTGTTGTAGTGCAAAGACATTGCGACACATCCTCTGGATTCCACTCTCGTCGATTTTCTCTATGTACTGTGCGGATGTTATCAGGATCTTGGCTATGAGGTGACCCAGGCCCTCGAAGATGTACTGTGACATTTAATGTCTGGTGAGCATCGTGAGCGGAGCTTGAAGGAAGAAAGGAAAAGAAGCATTACCTTTGTTTTCTTGGGATGGAGAGTAGACTGTAAAGCCTCGTCGATGTGCTGAAGGACTCTGCTAAGTTCCTCGACTCTGGGATCCGCTTCCTGGGGATCCCTACCGTTACCACAGAGATGGCTGTACTCTCCTCGGGGTAAGAGGTAGTGGAAGCACTGAACTCTGACCTAGAGAAAATGATTTTATGAACCTCTACTTATTGATTTTGACGTTAACATACCTCTAAGTGGAGAACCAGGATACATGTGTTCGCAAGCTCATCGAACTCGTCGGCCACCTGCTGCAGGGACTCTACCAAAGAACCGGGCATTGGTGGTAAGGTCGTCTGGTTATCACCAGATGCATTGGCCTGTCTCAGTTCGAAGACCACGGATCGTATGGAGAGAGCGAACCACTCCATACTCTCCTGGAGCAGAGCGAGACAACGAAGCTGACTGACGTCTGATATGATTTCATGAGAGTTTATCCCACCCTCGCCAAGGTTACTGGCCAGGATCTCTGCTTCCCGGAGATTTCTCTGTCGCACTTCTTCGGGACTCTCCTCTTCCTGAGTCTCCTGACGTCTCATGGATCTTCTACCCACTGCACCACGGTGATTTTCATTCTTGAGATTCGCCCAGTTTGGCAGGGACCTGTTGATAATCATGTTTCGGTATCAGTCCGGGTACCTGAAGACTCCACCTCGTGAATCTTACTTGATAAATCTGCTGATGTCGTCGTCCTTGAGCCAGGCTGCAGAACAGACTCTCTTATCTTCACTATCTGGCTGTACTATACCTCTGTAAGCGGCTTGGCAGGTTTCACGGTAATTGTGCAGCACATTCAGTGCCAGGGTGCAGAAGTGCTCCCCTTGTAGAGGTAGTGCTATCATTAGAGATCGTAATTCTGCTAAGCACTGTTCTACCTTCACAGTACTCTGAAGGAATACATGCGTTAATTGTATGTTAAGATAGGATTTTATGACTTTAGTTTTAACTTATGGTACCTGGAGCAAAGGTCTTGTCAAGCCTATCTCTTTCATTAGTTCCGGAGATGTTGTAGCTCTCCAAGCTTCTGGACTCTTTGTGGCAGCGTCTATAGTGGTAGCCACCAGGACGTGATGCCTACCGAGATAAACCTCTTTCACGTAGTCGGCGATAAAGGCGTTTAATGTACAAGGATTTCTGATAACAATATTAAAATTAGTTTAGAGTATTTAGGTATATGATTATTCTTATAAATGGAACCGATGTCTTACTTAGAACTGCAGCCCAGAGCTCGTTCAATTTCTTCAATAAACTCCATCATGGGTCTGAATATGAATGTTATATTTTTCGGATCCGGCTCGCACACTAATTTCTTATCGCCTGTAGCTTGCCCGTTTTTCTAAATAAAAGAAAGAAAGGAAAACAGTGTGTCAGCAAAGTTAGGACATTGCACGAGTTATAAATTCTTTCTTACCGACAGTGTGAAACTGCTGTAGCAATGCTCTTTTAAATAATTATTGAGCGCCATTGGATGGGACGAAGAATCAAATTTAAAAAGAAAACTGTTCTTTTGTCTCTGGGGTTTACGACGTGCGAAAAATGTGTTAATGTCGCTAGTGGGTTCGTTGAGCGTTGCTGGAGTTTGAAAAGGATCATCCACCATATTTTGGATGTCTAGGTATTCCGTGAGAAGCAACTGAAGCTGTGGACAAATATTATGAATAAGAAGTGGTTAAGATTATGTATCATTAGTTTAAGCTGAACTTACAACAGCCTGAACTTTACTCCAAACGTCAGGCATCTCATAGAGGCGTACATCTAGATTGTATTTTTTCACTACGTAGGAGAAACTACGCAAAGCTGTCGAATGAGCACCGGCTACGAGTCTAAACTGTTCAAAGACAGTTTGAAGAAGTTCTAAGAGTAGTGCCTGGCTTCCCGACCCATTATTGCTGGTTACTTTTATTTCAGTAGAATCGGTAATTACAGGTCTTGGTAGGATTGGCTGATGCTCAGCTGATTCCTTTATTTGCTTCGAGGTTCGAGCTATTATATTCAATAGCTCTGTTTGCATTTGTACTTTTATTGCCTGTTTATAAACTTCATTGTAGATTGGATTCAGTGTATACTAATATTACAGGCAATCAAACTGTTACGATACCTCCACAGCCTCTGGTATTTTGTTGAGCAATGCAAGGCACTCGATTATGATTGCAAGAAAGTGCTCAGAATTCTCCTCAGGATTAGAAGAATCCTCATCCTCCACAATATTATTTAAATCCTCTACGTTTACGTTATTCGTGCCCCTGTCAAATTTGAAAATGAAATATTTGTAAGGATAAAATATTCGTTCAGGATATTTCCTGTACAAAATTCACACAGTGCCGATGAAAGCTGAAAAAACTAAAAACTATGCGCCACATATCATGCTGTTTACATAAGAAACACGACTTACAGAGTGACCAACGAAGTCCGCCTGCTATAAATATAAAGGATATTTATTCCATGCAGATTATAACTGATTAACATATAAAGAATTTCACGTGAAGATGAGAATGGGATGTTTCTAAGTTTTTTGAGTTTGTTGAACTCACCTAGGTGCTTGTCCCGTAGGATATGCTGACATAACGTCTAATAAAGCTCTTCGAACTTTGTTTCCTCTTGAATTCCGGGATTCGTTTCCTCGCTGAAAATCCCTTCCTGAACCTTGTCTCCTGAGCAGTATCTCTCTAGTAGATTCTATATACAGATGTTTACTCAACTCTTCAAGTAATTTTACATGGAGTTGCTGTTTCTTTGTTTCCAATTCAGTTCGTACCTCTCGAAGGGCTTCGACACCCTCCAAAGGTCCTTCACCCAGAGTTATGGAAGAGACAAGAAGTTGCGTAGCATGCAAATACAACTTTCTGTTTAAATAATGCTCTAAACGCGAGGGAACGTCCCGTAGCTGGTCTCTGGAGATATATTATGATTATTTAGCAAATCAGGCAGATTTTAAATTGAATTTCAATGACATACATCTCATCAAGAAGTTGGAGGACATGCTTGTGTTCTATACCCTCTAGCCATAGTTTCATTAACTCATCTCTTCTGCATCTCAACAACTGCTTACAGGCATTCAAATTTTCTTTTACCGCATGGATTTTTTCTCTGGATGCAGTCACCCTTTCGGACAAGGTACCAAATATCTACTCAGGCATATTTGAATATAGTATCTAATAACACTATGTTAAATCTTTTAAATATTACATTTAGCAACACTTGCCTTCATAACTTCGGTAAGATCTTGATCGTGTAATGAAACTAATTCATCTAGACGTTGATCACTGCGTTTGTATTCCTTCTCTAGTTTTTCCTTCTCTACTTCACGTTGCTCATTCGTTTCACTTGCTGATAGTGCTCGGATTACTGACATTAATAGACCACTCTAAAATATAAGGTTCCAAGATGAAATTATTTTGAAGAATGAGGTATCAAAAATATGACAAACGAATACATTTCAAGTATAGAAATAAGGTTTCCTTATTCTAGTGATGATTCACATGTAGTACTATATTACATAGTTAATTAACAGTGTATGACACAGACAATAAAATAGAAAAATGGACAAAATGAAAAGAGCGCACTCTTTATTGGGATAAGCTCCATTTAATAAATTAAATCAAGTGCAGATTCATTGCTAGGACTCTTTATAACCTTAGTGCAATGTGTTGATAAATATTAACATTATTTTTTGAGGGAAGAAAAATGCAATTAGAAAATGCATCTGCTTACGGTTTCTTTGGTGTGTTTGACACCCCGTGGGGGTTTCACGGGAGGTACAGTAGTCATTTTAGATCCGATAAATATTAAACCAAATTATAATGTCAAGTGAAATGTCAAATTCCAAAGTAAAAGTGGGTGGTGCACTGCCTTATCGCTTGAGGAAACACCTAGCGATATCTCTTCGGCACCCTTGAAAAATACAATTCTCTTAATACCACATACCGATTATCGATAAACACTCGACTAAGTAAATGACAATTGCTCAACCGCATATTGCAACAATTGAAAAAAAAACCGGAAGTATCTCCAAGAATCTTGGTACTCGGCCTTTCAATTTTTCCCAGTTACCAAGCTACCAAGATCAACAAAATCACAAGTCTTACATTTTCAGTTACAGCAGTTCGCAAGCGGCCTCAAAATTATTTGTTTTTCCTTTTCGAAATTTCTTCGTATACAGCCTCAATGAGTCTTATAAGACAATCCTAATTAATTCGGCGAATACTCCTTCTAATGCAGGCAAAATGGTAATATCATCGAAGCCTCTCGAGATTGAAAGTCTCTTGAATCTTGAGAAGAACTAATTATTTTCATCTCTAGCGCGAGTGTATATCCATGCATGTCGGCCAAGCTGGTGTACAAATGGGTAATTCCTGTTGGGAACTTTACTGTCTTGAACATGGAATTCAACCAGATGGCACTATGCCCTCCGACAAAGTTTCCGGTACGAACGACTGCTTCAACACCTTCTTCAATGAAACCAGTTCCGGAAAAATGGTCCCACGAGCAGTAATGGTGGACCTGGAGCCAACGGTAGTTGGTTAGTAAACGCAATGAAATAAAATTGAATCTGCTTAGATAGACAATAACTCGTTACCCCAAATACAGACGAGGTTCGCGTGGGTCCATACAAACAACTGTACCATCCAGAGCAGCTGATAACAGGAAAGGAAGACGCTGCTAATAATTATGCCAGAGGTCACTATACCATCGGAAGAGACGTCATCGAATCCGTAATGGACAGAGTAAGAAGACTGACCGATCAGTGTACAGGACTTCAAGGTTTCTTCGTCTTTCATTCATTCGGCGGTGGCACAGGCTCAGGATTTACCTCGTTATTGATGCAAAGGCTCAGTGATGAATATGGAAAGAAAAGTAAACTGGAATTTGCAGTGTACCCAGCACCCCAGGTAAACCTGAAACAATAACCTATTTTTCCTGCACTTCAAAACTTCATCACCCGACTAACCTTAATCGACTGTTTAAGGTATCTACAGCTGTAGTGGAGCCCTACAATGCAATCCTAACGACACACACAACAATCGGCCATTCCGACTGTGCCTTTATGGTAGACAACGAAGCGATCTATGATATCTGCAGAAGGAAGCTAGGAATCGAACGGCCATCTTACGCCAATCTGAACAGGCTCATCAGCCAAGTCGTCTCCTCGATAACAGCATCGTTAAGATTCGACGGTGCTCTCAATGTGGATCTCACCGAATTTCAAACTAATCTTGTTCCTTACCCAAGGATACATTTTCCACTGGCAACATATGCGCCAGTTGTCTCGGCCGATAAGGCTTTTCACGAGGGCATGTCCGTTGCTGAAATCACATCCGAGTGCTTTGACCCAGCTAATCAGATGGTTAAGTGCGATCCTCGCGAAGGCAAATATATGGCCT
The DNA here is from genome assembly GCA_030142655.1 of Trachelus tabidus. Lineage (NCBI taxonomy): Eukaryota > Metazoa > Arthropoda > Insecta > Hymenoptera > Cephidae > Trachelus > Trachelus tabidus. The sequence continues at coordinate 387,588 of JARQTI010000506.1, forward strand.
GTTGTTTATTGTACAGGGGCGATGTCGTGCCTAAGGACGTCAACGCCGCCATTGCTGCTATGAAAGGCAAAGCCAGTATCCGCTTTGTCGACTGGTGTCCTACTGGGTTTAAAGTTGGTATCAATTACCAGCCACCGACTGTGGTACCTGGTGGTGATCTGGCAAAGGTATAAGAACTTTATAACGTGAAGGATGAAATGATCAACGAAATTTTTGCCTTAAAATATTCTTCTTTATTTTCTCAGGTACAGAGGGCTGTGTCGATGCTTTCAAATACAACTGCCATTGAGGAAGCTTGGGCAAAGCTCAATCACAAATTTGATCTCATGTACAACAAACGTGCCTTTGTTCATTGGTACATTGGAGAAGGAATGGAAGAGGGTGAATTTACTGAAGCAAGGGAAGATCTAGCTAGTCTTGAAAGAGACTACGAGGAAGTCGCCTGCGAGTCCGACATCATACCAGACACCTCTATGGAATATTGATAGTCGTTATATTTCTTTCTTCGGTTCTCTTACCGTCCACGAGGAAAAAGGGGTTGATAAAAATTGCATAATCATAACAAATCTAATTTTAATATCAATTGCAAGTTTTAAGCATTGAAATCCCTTCTTATAGACAGATTGCACGTGGAGGTCCCTTGGGCTAAAGTGCAAAGTCTAAATGAAAGTTAGGGTGTTTTTATTAGAAAATCTGATGGACTTCGGAGAACATATTAATTTTCTTCAAAATTCTACAGTACCTTTCAAAAGTGGTGCCTCTTGTATTATATCCGGTACTCCGACTCGAATCGTTTATGGAACGAATGTGCTTATGGCATGCTATAATTTTTTTTAATTAATACTAAAATGTATTTGCTATCCTGTGATAGCATCCTTTCGCAATACTCTCTTCTGGGCACGAGTGATTAAGTATTATCCTCAGAGGAATTTCTTGTTTGAGAATCCAAGCGAAAATACATTTTTATGGCTAGCAGTGAGGAGAATAGCATGCATCTGCTGTTCGCTTTGAATTCCGTTTGACAAATTCGGTTACTGGATATAAAACAATTTATGGGTCACGTTAATACAATTCAAATGATAATTTACAATCATATACACTTGCAAGAAGGAGATTTTTGACTCGCCGATTTTGTGATCTTTTTATCAGGACTTTTTATATTATGTTCCTTTGAGAGAATATTGTATCATTTTTCCTTTATATTATGTGAATTTATGTGTAATATTTTATGTAACTGTCTGACTCGTGAAATGTGGATTAATATAACATGCATTTTACAAAGATTCGTGCCTTTTTATTTTATAAGGTTTTGCTTATACTCCAAAGATACATTTATAATAATTTGAACCTCTGTACATTGGCAACGGGACATACACGTGCATACGACACAGGCTCGAAGAAGAATGAGCGCTCCGTGTCCGGGCGCTGACTCGAGCGCTCCCCCCACCATCCTGTCTACTCCCACTCACCGAGTCCTGCGCGACGAATATGCGCGCACACAATTTTATTTATTTCCTTTCTTTTTATAAGCCTGAAAGATCCCTTAATGCAGAAAGCTAGAATAGTCCACAGAAGAGACTGGCATAGGTTAGATTGCGATAGGGCCACTTTCCTCTCTTTTTCCTCTTTTTCCTTTCAACATCTTCC
>JARQTI010000506.1:389431-511370 GCA_030142655.1 Trachelus tabidus
TGTACGAATCAACCCGAGAGCGTAGCTTCTGAGCAGGTTGATGACTCGAAGGGAATCAGAAAGGGAGAGCGTTATCTTTATCGGTAGTCGGAGTCGCCTTGTGACCTTGAATCGAAAAATCACGTCACAAAGCTTACCCATGCATCAACGCATAAGTACATCGTTCAAAGGGTTGCTCTGGAAACCAGCGTTAAGTTACGGAGAACCTGTGCCGGCCAGACTACACGTTCGTGATCACGTTCAGCTCGACTACGACAGGATATGCTTTATCGACGGAGACGATGATCACGAACTCCTACTCCCGGACTCACCGTGACGATTTAGCGGCATGTTTTTGGTATCGCCTAAAACCGTAGCGTTGTGCGTCTCCCTACTCATCTCTGGTGGATCTTAGTGCATTCCTTACTTGTCACTGCATTTTTAGCGCTTGTACATACATAGCGTGTACTCACTCTATTTTTTTTGATGCTATAGCATAACATCTTGGTGGTAGTTGAGGAACTGCACATTTCTATAATTATTTGAATAAAAACTGTTTAACATGAATTCCTTACGTGGTGGATTTTCAAGTAGGTACGTAATACATTGCTTGTCATGAAGTTACTTAGAGAAATATGACCATATTTCTATAAAAATTTTGATGTTGAAGGTTAAAATGATATCTAGTTGATTTATAATGAAGTTATAGTTTTTGTTGGAATACCAAGATCTTATATTGAAGCTTATAAAAAATTTATTTAGGTGTACAGCTAGATGCTTAATGATGCGGCTACAATCATCATTTGCTACATCCACAACTAGCTCACAGTCAGTCGAAGAAATTCAGATACCGAATAGAATTGAACGAGGACCTACTGACATTTTGAAGGTAGAAGGATTACTGTTAGAGATTATTTGATTATTAATATCCACGTTTCCTTTAAATAAGGCATTGGAGTCAACTATCTCTCGGGATCCAACTGCACCACATTATAAGTACCACGACGATCCATATTTTATCCCACAGTCGCATATTACAAAACGTACGTACGCTCTTGCCCAGGAGGCAGGTAGAAAGGCTGCGTTGTGGGTCCGTGAAGAACACCGTGATCTTTTTCAGCATAAACTTGCTGACCCACCGATCGAGGTACAGTTCTTTATGTTAATGAAGATCGATATGAAAAATATTCTGCTATCGTGGACTTGTAATATCATCAAAATATATTTTTCAGAGCTTCATACCTAAACCAGTGTATACAGACAAGAGTCAGGTTTCTGAGAATACACTTCTAAATGTAATAAATACCGGGCAGGTCACAGATGCTGTTAACATTTACAAATTATTGCAAGGCGAAGTTAGCACCACGAGCAAACAAGCGTTATTCGAATTGCTCTGTTACACCAACAGTAAGGATCCCATGAATAAGGAATTTATAGAAGAAAGATGGTTCCGACAGGTTACATCGGAAGTCAAAAATACTTGGAAGTATGAACGTATCGATATAATTATAAAACGAATCCTTTAAAGATATTCAAAACAATATCTTAAATTTATTTCCCAGAAATTGCCTAGAAGCTGAAGAGCTTTTTACATTCCTGAAGAATCAGGATGAGGCCACAGCTACAGCAGCGTACAATACCCTTTTACGAGGTTTGGCAAAGTTTCTGCAGGTATTGTTATTGTTTGAAAAATAATCAACCGATCTTGATCACAAATCTAATTAACTTTGAAACCGTAGACGGATAAAGCTTGGGAAATATACCAGGAGTGTCAGAATAAGAAGATTCCGCTTAATACAGAAACTTATAACTACATAATACAAGCTGTCCAATTCCTAAAGGATGGAGCTCTAGAGAAAAAACAGCTTTTACAAACAATGCTCATGGATATGGCTGCCCAAGGGGTACAGCCCAATATCGGCACACTTAACGCCAGTCTCAAAGTCGTTAGTTCACTGTCGCAGAACTTTGCCAAGGATCTAGCCAGATCCCTGATCGCTGAATTCACGACGATTGGCATCGAACCGTCCCTGGCATCTTATTATTACGTCCTACGAATTTTCTGCCAAGAAAGTAATACACCCAATAACGTATTATTTTGTAAAGTTCATTCTTCTCCGTAGCAAAATATAATTCTGACAACCATCTGTTCGCAGAGGGTCCCACAAATAATGTCTTATCAGAGATTATTCAAGAGCTCGAAGGCAAAGAATTAAAGATACAGGACCCTATGGACACGTTCTTCTTCATGACCGCTATGGATATCGCCAAGAACCATCTTCACGACGCAGTAGTTGCAGAACGTCTACATGGACTCCTCCTTGCAAAAGACAATTACAAGTTCATCGGTGACAGCTACAAGGTCAGTTCTTATTCAAAGACAAGCAGCGTCTTTGATCAGGATTGAAATCTATATGTAATAAATATATCTTTCTTTAGGAAAGCATCTATTTCCGCCATTACATGTCCATATTGGTAGAAACTGAACCCCTGGAAGACTTCATGAAGATCTACCATACCCTGGTGCCAAATATTTACATTCCTGAGCCTTCTGTAATGGCCAGTATCTTGTACGCAGTCGAGGGTAACCCACCGGAAGTTGGCAGAGAATTACTTCCGCAACTCTTCTCGCATATGATAATGTTCGATCAGCTGGAAAGGCAGAACCTCGTGACGCATATTTTGGAGCTGATGAGGGTACATTGTAGGCCACCTCCGAATTCACCTTTACACGCACAATATGCAGAATCTGCATGGGCTCTGTGGAACTTCGTACAAGTAAATTACGATAATTATATGAAATCACAACTATTCCCGTTGCAAGTAACGTTATCGTGATAATTAATTACAACGCGTATTTCCTACAGAATCAACGAGAAAACAAAATAAGAAAACTACAGTGGACCGGCGATATGTTGGGCAACGTCGCTGTTCTTTCCTTACGCGGGGATCAGTTTGAAAGGATGCTGCAAGCGATTTCGTTCTTGACAAAGGATCAAACCTCTGTCATTGGCACGCCTAATATTGAACAGATCGATGAGTTGTGCAATGCATGCATCGAGCAAGGTCATATTGCCGGAGCTTTGGTAAGTTCATTATACTATTGTACCTTATAACGTTACATATGGACATACCCAGTACTGATAATTCTATCACAATTTTCCTTTTACAGGCTATAATACAATACGCCGCAGAGTTGGGACACCAAGAAGCTAGCTTAATGGCGAGAAAAGTGTACAACACATTACCACTCACGCCATCTCAAGAAGACAAACTCATTAGCTTAGTAGGAAAAGAGGTTCTCAAGATCCAATTATCCGCAAACAAGGAATAATCTTTTAGTTCACTCGCATACAAACTATAGTATTAGATATAGATTTTGCATAAAAACTGTACATATTAATAAGTCGACAAATAAAAAACTGCTAGCAATTTATCCAGGTACCATCTCCATCTGATCTTTGTTTCATTATCAACGTCAAACCTCAGACGTAGTTTCATGCACTATGAATCATTCAACCCTTCACGTAACCAAGATTGTATTAACATGACAATCAGTGTAACGTGAAGTTACATATCAATGTCCTTGTCCCTTGAATTGGTCACTGAATAGTTAGTGAATTAAACAGAAGAACTGTGGGAAGCTGCGAACCCTCGTCGCTCAAATACTCATTTCCTGCATTGCTTTGGCACAACGTCACAGCTGCATAGTTGACTACTCGGGGAGCTGCAAGTGCTGTAGTAAAGGGAGTGATAGATAATCATTTTGAGACTGTCAATCAGTGCAATCCGTGTCGTTGCGCTGGTAGGAGCGATGGGTACCGTACGGCTTACTCTGGATTCCGCCCAGGAGTTACTTGGTAAGGATGAGGTCGACGTGGAGATAACTGATCTGGAGGAAGAGCCTGGTTCCGGAAGAGGTGACAACTACACTTCGATATTATATCGAGTGAGTGTAAAGGGTTTGAAGACGTTGAGAACTGGTGAAAAGATACCCTGGGAACGAGCCATCATCTACAAGGCTCTACCGCAGTCCAGAGAGCACCGAGAAGCTTTCAAGAGTGAAGCACTGTTCAAAAATGAGGTTGTCTTCTACACTAAAGTTTGGCCAGCCCTGGATGAGCTACAGTCTGATGGGAAGCGTGTCTTCGGTGGAGTAGCCAAGGTGTACATAGCCAGAGAAGATATTATTGCTATGGAGGATCTACGAGAGAGAGGTTTCAAGATGGCTGACCGCACACAAGGTCTCCAGGTTGAAAGTCTGAAGCAGGTACTCAAGGCGTTAGCAGGTTTTCATGCTCTGAGTTTGACTCTTCATGATCTAAGGCAAGAATCCAGTATACAGTGTGAGATTGGACGATCTTTGTTATATGAAATTATTGACCTTCGTTCTTTCTTTCAAAAGACCGGAACAATTCGAGAGACTCACCACCGGTGACGACGGTCAGGGCGTAAAGGAGGCTCTTTTTCGTGAAGAGAATGAGGATTGGTACAGACAGTATTACAGAGTGGCTGCTAACAATGCCATAGCGATGGTGTCTAAGACGTTGTCGGTTAAGATGGAGCATCGACGAGAAGAGATAATGGGTAAATTACGTGCCTTTCTGCACGAGGACGTCTTCTTCAGGACGATGAGTCAATTGGCTGCGTCGAAGGGCCCATTGACGGTCTTCTGTCACGGTGATTGTTGGACGAATAATATTCTCTTCAAGGATGAATCCACCGACGAAGCAGAAGTAAGTAGAATCCAGACAATACGTCTCGATGACTTTTAACTTTGACATTTTAGCCAGTGTACCTGGTTGACTTTCAACTGACTAGAGTTGGATCCCTCGCTCTTGACTTGGTGAATCTTCTCTATTGCTGCACCAGCGGTGAGGTCAGGCGCGTACATATGACGCAGCTCCTGCGCCATTACCACTGTCATTTGATGCTGTGTCTGCAGACGTTGAATCCAAACACAACCCGGAACGCTCCAATTATGTGGGAATAGTGAGTAGCTGTTCTATTTATAGAGTACACTAACAAGCTCTTTCACTTGGTTAATCAACTCTCGTTTTAGTCTGACCCAGGAAATGAGAAGATGCGGACGCTTTGGTGTAGGTCTCGCCCTGGACGTTTTACCAATCAGCACATGTGCGAGTGACGAAGCCCCAGATCTGTACGAGGATGCTGAGGTCGACAAGGAAGAGGGTCATGCAAAATGGGCACCACCACTAGGTGGAGCAAAGTGTGCCAAATTGATGACGGACCTGGTGATAGAGCTTATACACAATGATGCTTTGTAGAAATTTAAATGACAGAAATAATTGTAATAATTAACTTGCAACCGACTTTCGTAGACATAGCAGTGTATTGTACACGAGTCCATTACAGAAATGACGAGTTTACAACGCAAGTACAATGTTGTAAAGTCTGGGTCGTCGAAACGGGTCAGAATTTTATTTATCGTTTATTACTCACCTATCCCATTTACAACGATAGACAAGCCCTAGGAGTAACTTGAATAATACAGCTCGTGCCGAAGCGGAACACGTTAGTCAGGTATTCAACGGCTGTAGCGGCCATCTTGATATAAAATCTTATATTATAATCAACCCCGAAACAATAAAAGAAACATCAATTGCACAGTCAATTCTCGCGGGGAAACCTGGTCATGATCTCTTTGCTAAACACTTTTTATCCCAACCCTTTGACGAGTCATCTGGGTTCATTGACTGTCGCAAACTCTGATTGGTCAAAATGGAAACAAAAAGAATGAAACATGAAATGAATTGGCCGTGCAGCTCTCCATATACCTGGTCGATTTATCCAGCGCTGTGTCTGACTACCGCACCATTATCAGAAAGCAGAAATCATCATTCTGGTTACGCCTGTTGTGGAGGAGTGTGGGGAGGCGGTTGTTGAGCCTGTGCTTGGGGACTTGGTGGTTGTTGTTGTTGTTGTGCCTGACTACCTGCTTGCCAAGGTGGATGTTGGCTCTGCTGTTGCTGTTGCTGCTGTTGTTCCTGTGCCAGTCGTTGGTGAGCCTGTTGTCTCGCACGGAATTCGGCAGCTTTCAATTGCTCCAGGTGAAATTGCTGGCGTTCAGTTATTAATTGCTGACGTTGATACTCCAGACCCTCCCGTTCGCGTTCCATCGTCGTCTCGAGCTCCTCGAAGTGACGTAGCTTGATCTCTAACTTTTTCATCTGCGTCTCCACCAAGAGGGCGACTAAGGATTTTATTTTACGTTCCTCGACAGCTGCCAAGTGCTTTGCTTTTACTGCTGCCGCTGCGAGCGCTGCTGCCGCTGCCGACTGGAGTTGTGCATCTCGAACGACCTGGGGATTTATTATTTATTAATGGAACAAGGCTATAATGATGAAACACAATGAGAAATATATTCGGGGATGAACTAACCTTTTCTTTCTTTTCCTTTGCATCGGCATCTTCGCTGTCTACTTTGCTTTTTGTATCCTCCTCGGTTTCCTTGGAATCGACCTCCATCTTCTCCGGCTGTTCCCTTTCAGCTTCTGCAGTTTCTTCCTTCTTCGGAGCCTGAACTTGTCCTGCCTCGGAACCTTCCTTAGGCTTGTCTGGCTGTTCATCCTTCTTACTTTCAGCAGCTGACGTCGAGTGTGGCGAGGTTTGTGCTGTAGAAGGTGCTGCTCCAGTAGTAGAGGTCGCTGTGGAGTCATCTGGAGGTTCCGGTGGACCTGTCCCTGCTATACCAGACTGTGCTAAGCCTGCCGCTGGGTCGAATTTACCTTCAAAGAAAATGGCGCTCAGGATTTCCTTAAAGTTTTCAAAAACACCGTTTAGATTCCTAAACTTACCATCAGAATTAGCACTAGCTTGAACGTTCCTCAAATGCTGATCTAACAAAGCCGCGGGCACTTGGTCCTTGATCGCTGCAAATTCTTCCATGGCAGCTTTAGCGGCACTAGCAGCTACCCTTGGGTCCACGACAGAAGCCAAAAATGCTACAGTGCTCATAACGGGGTTACCAGCTTTGGAGAAGGGTACGGGTTGGTATGCGAGAGGCCCCAGACCTTCTGGACCACCTTCTTCTAAATAAGGATCCTCAATAGGCAGTCTAAGGAAGTGTAAGATACACTCATCCTGTGTTCTGGAGCCTACGTGCTCACAGACTTTATTCCAGTCATCTTTGTGCAACTCCAATCCTTCCAGAAGAAGAAGTGTCTCCTGCTCCGTCCAATCTCTAGTAGCACCTGCAGCCTGTTTGTTCTTGAGGACTGCAGGCTTCCTGGAGTACTGGTCAATCTTGATACCAAAGTTAGCCATGGATGCATTCTTCTCCTCTGGAACTAGAGAGCCAGGAACAATCGGCTTTTTCTCCAAGTCTAGAAGTGTTTTGGCAGCAGAAGGTTGTGGCGTTTTTGGTGGATTTGGATTGACTGGTGCCAATCCAGATGGTGTATCGGATAGAACATGGAAGTGCGATGTAGGTGGCGGTCCCATAGGTGTCGGTCTCGATTCCGCGTCCACTTGATAATTAATCAATCCCCACTGCTCAAGGAAGGCATGTACTCGCATTATAGCGCAAACATCCCCAGCAAGATTTCGCCGACATGCCGTAGAGGTTATGTACTCAGTAGGATTGAGACGATACGTGTCTATCATAAAATTCCTGTAAGCCAGGTAGATCTCCGGTGTCTTCGATTTATTCTTTCCATTGAAGAATTCCGAGAGTGCACGTTTTTCAATGGTGTGTATGGAATTATAATCGAACCAAGCTGAATAACTTGGCACTACAATGTGATGAGTTTGCTCTGTAACATTATCTTCTGGTTCGTCACCTTTGCCACTTTCCCCGCGTTCCTTACTCGCATCCCTTTCCTCACGATCCTGACTGCTCTGAGCGCTGGTCTTATCGCCTGAGGACAAATAGTTTTAATGATATGAAGGTAAACATAGAATATTCTCTCTTTGCAATAAATACATACCTTCTGCAGGTTCGTCCAGGTCAGCCATATTCCCGGATTTCAAAGGTTGCAGCTCACTGTCTTGCTTTTTATTCCCAGTAGTTATTAAACCACTACCACCAGTTGTTCCACTACCTTGGCCAGTAACCGGAAGATTCGCAGGTGCGGCAACGACTTCGACTATCCTTGGTTCTGCAGGGGGATCCTCCATTCCTTGTGTCAGATCCTCTTCTTCTTCACCGCCACCACGAGATTTTTTAGGAGCAGCCGTAGATGAGGACGACGAAGCGCCCTGGATACTAGCGGGTCCACGGCCGCTACGTAACGAACACAATAAGTCATTACTAAGATTTTTTAGGTTATGACACGCGAGGATGAGGTTCCTCTCACCTTTTACGTTTTCCTAGCTTTGGTGGAGGGCTAGGAGAACGTTTTCTCTTCTGCTTCTTTGCCGATGATGAAGGTGGAGGATGTGGAGGCTGTGCCATTAGATCTTCCACAGAGAGTCTGTACTTATGGACCTTTTTCTGACCGTTATCGTCCACTTCGTAGTCTTCTTCGTTCATCCACTCATTATATTGCTCTAAGTCAAGCGCCCAGGTAGCAGAGACTTTGTATGTTGATCTTTAAACAGTTCATTCAACTCCGTTAGATATAGTTTGTGCTATTACGATGTCAGGATGTCAAATACATACTTGGTACTGTTAGTGCCTGCACTGCCTTCTGGATAATCCCAAGGAAGATCTAATGTGGTCCACGTATCATAACTATCTGGGAAGTAGTACCAGTGTAACAAAATCGAACGTTCCCGACGCATACAAGGTCTTGCATATTCTTCTTCTAAGGGATCCACATGAGGATATATTATGTGTGTAGCATCAGCTTCCTCCTCTACCACTGTTCCTTGATGACGACGTACAGCTTCCTTTACTTTAGTTGCTGTAGCCTTGTCAACGTCAGGTCGTACGAATACAGAAGGTACATTCAAACAACGATTTTGTACTAGAGCACGCTCTGCCGCCATTAACATTTCAATCGCACGATCCATGCGAGAGCCAGACTAAAAAAGATATAAATTGTATTAGACACGTATACAAAGAAATGTAATATAAAGCAACGATACACATTCTACATATTCTAAATGAGTTATTTAATACTCGGATTATGGATCAGCCAAAATCCATCAGTAGCCTGTGAAAAAACATATTACTCTGCATGAATTATCTCTATGCAGGGCATAAATTAAAAATTACCTTGCCAACCTGAAAATCGAATCGCCGCCATCCCTGCTCTTGTTTGAAGCGAAATGCTGTCGATAAGATCTGACATAATCCACCTCCAGGTTTAAAATCCAAAAAACATTTCATCTGTAAGAAAAATCTGTCTAGTAAAATGAAACAAAAAAGAAAGCTTTCACTAGTCGCTCTACAATGAAATCAACGTACAGGTAATCTTGTCATAGGTGGTTTAGAAACATTTTTGCCAAGATTGTCTTCTTGGAATTGCAGAAGCTGCACGACCAGAGTTGCCAAACTCTTGTTAGTAGGTGGATCCGTTTGAACATACTAAAACAAGAAACGCATACATATAATTAAAATGTATCTAAATGAGCCTTATATTACTAAATAATTGCCTGCCCTGACTCAGTGAAACATTTAAAGGAAACAATAGTCAGAGCTACATCAAGCCAAACTTATAAATCTTGAATAATAAATAAAACGACCTGGACGCAGAAAGTGTATAAAATATTACAATTAAAAGAGAATTAAGAATAGAATAATCGGATTAAGAAATGTGTCGGCGTTTGGGTTTGGACGCCGGTTTGTAAATGGACAAACCTTTTTGCAGTTTTTGAGTAGCCACTGTTTGACTGAGTCGAGCTGCGCGAGAATTTCAGCCGATTCGAAGAACTTGAGGTTTGGACTGCCGTCCTTCTTGGGGCCCAATGCAAGCATGATTTTCACGGCTTTTTCCACTGAGAAACCGTCCAAAAACGCCACGGAAAGAACGCCGAGCCGACCACAAACATCACACGATTCTGAACTTGGCTGCGTTTGCTCCGTTAGATTCTTTGATGCTTTCAATCGGTTCCGATGCTACCGAAGCTATCCGAAGTTACCCGAACAGCCACGAGTACCATAATAAATTATCCTTAGCATGATGCATTCGCAAGTATTCGCACAAGTGGTAAAGAACCGAATGTTTTCTATAATATTAAAATAAAATTTTATAAAGCATAGTCTTTTTAATACACATGAAAGGTGTGGTAAAAAGAAGCTCTTATTCTACCCTTGAGAACTATTGGTAGGCCTGGGACGCTTTTAAAGTTATAATGCTTGAATATTTTTAATAATTTCTCAAACGATTTTCCTTGCAGATGCTTAACCATGTCTAACTCTACGGAAAATCAGGATATAAATGAAGCCTTTGACAATTTGTTACTTGGGGAGGAAATAGCTGAGAGATCAGGCTACGAAGAAGGTTTTAAACTTGGTCAGGCTCAACCTCACGAAGGATATCATCTTGGTTATCATAGAGCAAGTTTACTTGCCGCACAGCTTGGATTCTATAGTGGAGTTTTGGAGTACTATTTGAAAACGGAGTCTCTGAGTGAAAAAGCTACTAAGCTTGCAGAGAAACTCAGAAAAGACATTGAGAGCTTTCCGATAATCAATGATGACAGTGTAGACATTTTAAAAACATTAGATGACATAAAATTTGGATACACCAAATTTTGCTCATTGGCCAAAATTAATCCCTTGTATCCTGAAGCTGATCAGCTTGATTTTTAAAAGATTATATATTAAAAGAACAGTCTACAATTATGACTACATACGAAGAGCACTTTTCAAAAGCCCTCAATTTTATTCAGACATATAAAGCATTAGTTGATTGTCACTTAGTTGATTTCATAACACAGAATTTGTGGGAATCATGCTTACCAGACTCACTGAGGCTTGAACTTGAAATTCATGGTCCCGATAATAAATTTTGTACTAAAATTGATACTAAAGGAGATTCCAAATTGAATGAATTTTTTAAATCCACAAAACTCTTTTCTCTGGATGGTTGTCCTTTCGTTTATGAGCTTAAAGACCTGTCAAGATTTTTATCCAGTAATGCGTGTAACAGACAGGCAGAGAATCAATTAAAACAGATAAAGCTTAATTTCATGAACAACAAAAAATGCCATGAAGTTGATGTAATGGCCAAACTAGTGTCAGAGCTTTCACATTCAGATTCTGACATTGTAATCGATGCAGGAGCTGGAAAAGGATATTTGTCGATGCATTTATCAGAGAATTTTGGAATTCAAGTTCTTGCCATAGACTCCTCGAGTGTAAATCACAAGGGTGCAATTCGCAGACAAGAAATAATTAAAAAGAAAACACAACGAAATATCTCGGTACAAAAACTTGATATTCAACATGTTTTTTTAAAGATACTAAAAAGAAAACCTTAATTATCTTTAATATTTCAGGTGCACTATACTGTGGAACATATAGACGATAAAACTAATTTTGAAAGCTTAGTAAAAATGCATTACCCTAGCTATGATCCACCAGGAAATCTTATTCTAACAGGACTGCATACTTGCGGTTCCTTGGCGCATTCCACCATCAAAGCTTTTTTGGCATCCGATTCCATAAAGAAACTGTGCATAGTTTCTTGCTGCTATCATTTGACCGAAGAATCTCTAACAGAGGGATGCAATTTTACAAAAAATGCCAGAATGCTAGCACAACAGTCAGTTGAAAGACTTTCAAAAAAAGATAAGCCATTGTCATCATCGCTGTTCTACAGAGCCATCCTGCAAGTGCTCCTAGAATCTATAGGTACAATATAAGTGCATATTGAAGAATTTTGTAATAAAATAGTAGTAACAAGTATTTATAAGAAATCTCTTTTATAGATCTTCGAGATGTAAAAATAGGGAGAGGTGCGCCGGATGATAATTTTGAAAAATATGCGACATGGGTTATGGAGGCTTGTGAAAAACGAGGGATAAAGGTAAAAAATATATGTAAATGTAAGAGAGAAAATGGCTAAGATAGTCTAGAAAGAGATTCATTAGAATGAAAAATTTCAGATACCATCTGTTGAGGCCCTCCGAGAAATCTACGAAGAACATGCAAATTTGGAATGGAAAATTCAAGTCTTTCAAATGCTCAGAGTACATCTCGGTTCTGTCGTTGAAGCTGCACTTCTGCTGGACAGAATAATGTACCTCGAGAGAAGTAAAAGATGTTCGAAAGTCGGCTTGTTTCGATTATTCGATCCAGTGCTCTCTCCGAGATGTTACGCAATTATTGCAATAAAATAACTCTTCGTTTATATAATTGTTGATGTTTTCTTGTAAAGATACTACAAACGAAAATATTATTTCAAGTAATGATTGTTTAAAATTTGCCCGTGTATGAACAAGGGACTGTTATAAATGATATATCAAGTTTCAAACATCACAAAAAATGGTATTTGTCGTTGAATAATTTATCCTATGAAGTCCGGCTTTTTCATTAATACTAAGAGAGTAATGGCAAAAGCCTGTTCTACAAAAATATACTTGAAACATTAAAGATTCGATCGTAATACAGGTGCTTAATTGTCTACAACTTGTAAATAATCCATGACAGACGAATATCCTTCTTCTTGTACAATTGGTGCCAGAATACCAGTGGGCCGCTGTCCATTTCTGGTTCTACATATACTACAGTTGCACAATCCACGACAAGGCGGACATGCCCAATCCTATATGTAACGAAAGATAGCTTAATATCTTATAATAATAATACTGTGCAGGGAAAACTATTTAAATAACTTACAGGATCTTTCAAAGCCTCCAGAGCACTCTCGCCATATCTTCCACGTAGGCAAGGTCCACAAAATTGTCCACGAACTCCAATACATTCTCCTGATCTACATACTGTTTTGGTATCAGTTGTTTTTTGTCTGCACTGATGGCAACTGGTGCCTTCGGCTTTATTGTACGTTTTCCCAGAACTCTTTTCAGCAATATTATCCAGCATTTCCTGAGTAATTTCATCGGGCGAAGGTATATTATTTGGATCATATACAGACTTATTCACGTGCTGCAGAACTTTTCTTCGTTTTAAGGGATATTCGTCGAATGGATCCTCTTCCTCTTCGTCAACAATCACATCAGTTCTCATAAGGTCAATAGTTCTTTCGAAAGGCTTAGCCCATGGGAATAACACTTTGAGCTTAGGACCATCGTTATTGGACTCATCGTCATTGGAATCTTGTTCACTCAGAGACTCTTTATGCTCCTTTAATCTACTACGAGTATTATATCTCCGCCGGACTTCTAGGTGAACATCTTTAATAGCAAAATTCCCATCAGTCTTACGGCGTCGTTTACGAGATGTAATATTTTCTTTATCTTCTGTACGTCTCCTAGTATTCAAAGGTGAAGATTTTCCCTTTATCACAGAGGTTTCCTGCTTCAACTCTTTGAAAAAATCTTGAAACTGTAAAATAATCTTAGAATTACATGGAAATCAAGTCAACAAATAATAAGACAATATACTTGGTGTATTTCTAATTCTCAAATAAAATATATGTGGTTAAGTTACTAGAAATTAAAACTTACAATGGCATTCCTTTCAGCAATGTTTTTCTCGCGAATAGCATCATAATCTATTTCCTCCATTATCTGTACAAAATTCTTAAAATTAAATGGAATGTACTTTCAGTCAGAAACGAACCGTGCTAACGGAGCAAAAATCGTAACCGTAACACGAAAACAATTCAAACCGCCTCATTTAGTATACTTTGTATCCTCCTACTGGAGGCGCCACGGGTATACTTAATTCCCAATATAAAAAACAAGTAAAACATTATGAAAGAATAAAAACTCCTTATTCCCCTTATCACTAAAATTATTTATAACTTGATTTCCACATACTATAAAGTTTTATCAACAAAGCTTATCCAATATGAATTCGAAGTCTGCTCAAGAGGGTGGATAAGATTATGAGTAGCTCAAGAGAACACACAATACAAATGACATGAGACTAGCATACATTTAATAAAAAAATATTTAAATTATTTTACAAGTTCAATATTATCGGTTAAAGTAAATTATAATTTCTTAAGGAACGTCTTGTTAATTAGTCAGACATGATAATTATTGTGTAACGCAAAGACACCATGAGACAATGTTTGACTAGTCAGTACAGTTTCGAAGTTCAAGGAAGATTGCAGAACAAATTTACAATGTGCGATGATTTATTGTAATACATAGCATACCGTCTTATCTCGTAGATAAAGAGTCTCTGGGTTAAAAGGTATTGATAAGGAAATCCGTATAAATAATCAATAACTGGATCACCCGCTGCTCTGTGATACTTTTGAGAAACGAGTTTTATGAGCAGAAAAAAATGTAACAATTGAACGTTCAAAGAGTCTGAAACAAAATTCACAAAAGTTATAATCACAAGATAATAAATGTTATATTATTTTTGTTGCAGGATTCTCTAAAAATGTCAATAATTAAACAAGACTATCTCTGTAACTATCAGATGCAAAATGATTACATGTAAGCGGCATGCAGCCTTATCACGTTCTTCGCTGACTCTGCAAGGAGAACATTGCACTTTTACCATACTCCTCGTATCACGAAGCTGATGAAGATCTCTACTGATTTACAATGATTGCCTATTAATATAGTTATTTTCAAGTAACTTGTACAGTCGTCGGTCACGTTATCTCTTCCTTTCGTTAGTGGCACGAGTGCAGAGGAATTTAGTTAGCTTGGGATATCACAATGACGCAAGAAATACAGCTTTGCTAATAATAAAGTTAATAAAATCGTCAGTGGCCCTGGTGTGCCGGTCAGTTCGGTTTAGTCGATCACACGAGTATCTTGAGCGCCAAGATTGGCGTCCTTAACAACTCTAAATTGTAGTACGTATATTGTATTATGAGTCTTGTAGTGCGAGAGTACGAGGCTTTCTAATTCTTGATAAAAACCGGTAGAACAAGTACTATAGTGATTCAGAGAATTTTTCTAATGATTAACAAATATTAATTGATAATTTTTTTAACTTTGAAACGATTCTTTAGCAATGGGACCCTTAACCAGAATGGCCTTGAGGTCCTTGAAAACTCATGCATCCAAGAAGACCCAGCATCAATTACAGTCTGTCCGGAGTATTAGCTCCCAGGAGGTGTTCGACCGCGAATCTAAATATGGAGCACATAATTATCATCCTTTACCAGTAGCTTTGACAAAGGCTGAAGGAGTTTTCATGTGGGACGTTGAGGGTAGAAGATATTACGATTTTCTGAGTGCGTATTCAGCAGTGAACCAGGGCCACTGTCATCCTAGGATCTACAAAGCCCTCGTGGATCAAGCTAAAATACTTACCCTGACGTCTAGGGCGTTTTATTCTGACGTTCTTGGGGAATTCGAGGAATACGTTACCAAGCTGTTCGGGTTAGTACTGTTTAATTACATTAATTCTCTTATGTTTGCTTCTTTGATGGACATCAAAAATACCTGATAAACATGTGGCAATTTAGTCATTCTAAATTGAACATTATTTTCTTCAAGGTATGACAAGTGGTTACCAATGAACACGGGTGTGGAGGGCGGTGAAACGGCATGCAAGCTCGCCAGAAGATGGGGTTATAAGGCGAAGGGTATTGCGGACAACAATGCCAAGATCATCTTCGCAGAAGGAAACTTTTGGGGCAGAACTATGAGCGCTGTGTCTTCTAGTACCGATCCATCCAGTTACTCAGGATTTGGACCCTTCATGCCGGGATTCGGCATCGTTCCCTATGACGACTTGGACGCCCTGGAAAAGGCCATCTCTGATCCCAACGTCTGTGCTTTTATGGTAGAGCCAATCCAAGGAGAAGCAGGAGTAGTCGTGCCTAAGGTAATAAAACGAAACTAGTGTAAACCATGAAGAAATTAATCAAAGTATTTTTCAAATATCCAGGATGGGTACCTGAAGAGCGTCCGAGAACTTTGTACGAAGCACAATGTTCTGTGGATAGCTGACGAAGTGCAGACAGGATTAGCCAGAACAGGAAAACGTCTAGCCGTCGATTACGAAGATGTGCTTCCGGACTTGTTAATCCTGGGTAAAGCCCTTTCCGGTGGCTTTTACCCAGTATCCGGTGTACTGGCCAACGATCCGGTAATGCTGGTCATAGGACCTGGTGAACACGGTTCGACCTACGGTGGAAATCCTCTAGGATGTAAGGTAGCCCTAGAAGCCCTGAAGGTCCTGGAGGAGGAAAAACTCGCGGACAATGCCTACAAGCTTGGAAACGTCTTAAGGGAGGAGCTCCGGAAGCTACCAAAATCCGTGGTCACTCTTGTACGTGGAAAAGGTCTTCTTAACGCCATAGTCATCAACAAGGATATCGACGCCATGGAAATATGCATGAAATTACGAGACCATGGCCTCCTGGCAAAACCAACACATGGTCACATCATCAGATTAGCACCGCCATTGGTCATAACTGAGAGTCAGATTCTTGAAAGCGTGGATATCATTTCTAAAGTCATCCTAAGCTATCAGAAATGAATATACTGATAATTTTAAAACTTTAATTAAACTTTAATCTTTGTTTTGTTTCTTTTTTTTTTTAATAAAATTCATTCTTCTATTGTATACTATGAATGAATCCTCTACCATTCACCGAGTGTACATTTTTAGTGCCATCGTCCAGAAAGACTACTGACAGATTACGTGATTCACGAGGATAGTCAAGCTTTACAAAAACAATAAGGAACAAATAAAAAAGCAAGTTTTATCGCGTCGAACACGACCTACGTTCATTGACTAAATGCGACACCATTTAAGATATAATAATAATCGCTAAATTTAGGAGAAACGTGGTAATTATCTCATGGAGCAGATGGAGGGGCGAGAGTACGGAGACGCCGAGCGTCGCACGAGACTAATCAGGGACGTCGCGCCGGTACAACGACACCAATAAAATTTTCATATATCTACATGCTTATCTGTGCCACATTGTTGTTTAAACAAAACAATAAAAGAATCATCCGACGGAAAGAAATATCCTATAAAACTCATGTGAATGCAGAAGATCTTTAAACAAAATTGAAACTTTCCATTCTGACATCTTAAGTATAAACTTTTAACTTCCAAAAGATGCTGGAGATGCTCGTTAGGATGTTTAATGAGTAAGAAGAGTCACGATACTGAATTGTACTGCGAAAGACAAGAACGACGATAATCGCTGTTTACTGTCTGTTTATTGTTTGCCAGTGAAGTTTGCTTTCGCTCGGATGGCGCCACACAACGAGGATTCCAACGGCGCCCATCGTTCTTTATCAACAAATAGAAATTCGCCCATATTATTTGTTTGTGGCGCGCCTTGAGCACATTGCATGATTCCGTCGTCCCTGTTGTTGAATATCGCAATGCGTAATCCATGTCCCGCACAAACTAAGAGGGAAACAAAAAATATTTTTTTAAATACATATCCAGCAAACAAGAACTGTTCTCACTAGGGAACCCCCTACCTTGCCTACCTTATTCATCTGACGATGGTATAAATGAAAGACGTCAGTCTCGTTGCACTCAGAGATTGACAATTAGTCGACCGCCATTGTTGAGACGACTTCTGTCCCTTCACATTTGCTCTTTAGTATCATTTGTAAACTGTTAGAATTTGGAAATCCTCGTTGTTCTATAAAGCAGAGAAAAGCTATTTTAAAGTAATTATTAGCGTCTGTACATGTTGTAGCGCATTGTACATATATTGTTCTAATTGTTTGATGCTTAAACATTCAGGAAGTCTGTCATGAATTAATTAAATTATTAATCCTTTCAGATACTTTATATATTCATTCTGAGAAGATAATAAGTAACTACAACAGGATGCAGTCTCTGAGGCAGAGGATGCTGGCAATCTCCAGGGAGATTGAGCTCAAGAGATTTCTGAGTTCCCAGGAAGTAATCGACAGGGATGATCGATTCGGTGGAAGACACTTCAAACCCCTACCCGTGGTTCTTTCTAAGGGCGAAGGAGTTTATCTATGGGATATTGATGGAAAGCGGTACCTGGACTTCTTGGCGGGGTTCGCAACAGTTAATCAGGGTCACTGTCATCCACGTTTGGTGAAGGTCATTCGCGAACAGGCTGGAAAACTGGCTCATACCTCGCGTGCCTTCTACACAGAGCCTCATGGAGAATTCGCTGAATATCTTACAAAGCTTCTTGGATGGGATAGATTCATCCCGATGAATACGGGTGAGTAATAATACTGTCTGGTCCATTGTGAATCAGGTAACTTCCTAGTGCTCATTATCCTCTTGGTACAGGTGTCGAAGCTGGTGACACAGCTTTGAAGATGGCGCGAAGATGGGCCTACAGAGTAAAGAAAATTCCTAATAATAAAGCGACAATTTTATTTGCCCAAAGGAACTTCTGGGGACGATCTTTGGCAGCCATTTCTGCTTCCACTGATCCTAATTGTTATACGGACTTTGGTCCATATATTCCTAACTTCGAGAAGATTCCTTATGACGATCTTCAAGCACTGGAGAAAAACTTTAAAGACAATCCGAATATTTGTGCATTTATGGTGGAGCCTATTCAGGGTGAAGCTGGTGTTGTCATTCCAAAGGTACGCTGACTTTGAGAACTTGATATTTCAAGTAAAATTTCTGAACTACTTCTTCAATGTATTCTACTTGCACGTTGTATTCTCTGTGACCAGGATGGGTATTTGAAAGGTGTCCGGGACCTTTGCACCAAGTACAACGTCCTCTGGATCGCTGATGAAGTTCAGACTGGTCTGGGGAGAACTGGAAAGCGATTAGCAGTGGATCATGAAAATCAGCGACCTGACATTCTTATACTAGGAAAGGCCCTTTCAGGAGGAATGTATCCTGTGTCCGGTGTTCTCGCGGATGACGAGGTGAATCAATTGGCTAAATTGTTTTAAAGGTTTACAAAAAACTGTGAAAATTATCTAGGACAGTTTAAACCGTGTATATCGATATTCCACAGATATTGCTCTGTCTGGAGACTGGATCTCATGGAAGTACCTTCGGGGGTAGTCCTCTAGGTCAGAGAGTAGCCTTGGAGGCTGTAAAAATTGTTGAAGAAGAGAAACTGGCCGAAAATGCAAACAAGTTGGGAAAAATTGTCAGGGAAGAACTTGAGAAGTTGCCCAAGGATATTGCCTTGGAAGTGAGAGGTCGTGGATTACTTTATGGCCTGGTTCTTAACAAAGGTATAATTTGACAAAGTAAAGAAAAATAACCTGATGAATAAGACTGCTACATTTTGAATTAGAAGGTGACAGTCTATCTGTGTTTAATTTGCAGACCTTGCTGAAGGCTGGGATATATGCCTCAAGCTCAGAGATGCAGGTCTTCTCACTAGACCTGCTCATGGTCACATAATCAGAATATCACCGCCATTGATTATCAACGAAGAACAACTCAGAGAGGGATTGGATATTCTTAAAACAACTCTAACAAATATTTAGACGGCAATAAGGAACTGGAAGAGAATGAAGTATCAAAACCCGATCACACTTGTAAGAGGAAAGGAGACTGCACGCATGCAAATGCTACTTAAAACTATTATATCTATAAATTGATCCATATATATACTTTTAAGTACATCATCAATTAATTATAAATACATTCTTTTATATGCTACCAACATGCTCAATCGAATTATCATTTTCCTTCTAATATTCAAAAAATTTAGAGGGTGTTCTTGAATTAAAACAGTTTTTTTCAAATGTGTAGATATTGCATCGCAAGAGTTGAATTCTATTTATGGATTTTTTTTCTGATCAGTGTTAAGAAAATTACGTAGCAAGCGTGTCGCAATTAGTTGTTAGTTTCGCAATAAAAACATCAACGATTTAGCTCAAGCAGGGAATAACAGTCTTATAATCTTTATAAAAATGATATTTCTACTAGGGTTTCAAATATCAGTTATTTTTTCACAAAGGTCTAAGCAGAATAGAAGTCTAAAACTTGGCTCACCTATAATTTCACAAATTAGTTGACCACGTGCGTTATCTCTCCTTTTGATAAGTTCTTTAAGCCATTTATAGGTAAATTCAGTAATATAATCAAGTGCGAAAGATTAGATTCAATTAGCCAAGAGATCAGATATGGGAGTCGGTATGCCTCTTTAAGTGTCTCTTCAAACTAAAAGCCTGAGCAAATAGTTGATTGCACTCATCACATTTGTACGTTTTGCTTCCAGTATGCAACTGCAAATGTCGTTTAAGATGGCTATCTAATTTGAACCTTTTCCCACAAAGTCTGCACTGATGAAGCCGTTCGGAATCGTGTGAAACACGGTGGCTTTTTAGATGAGAACTTTGTGAAAATGACTTGTCACATATTTCGCACTTGAATGGTTTGACTCTAGTGTGAATCCTGAGATGCTCTACAAGGTTGCCCTTTTGCGAGAAGGACTTCTCACAAAATTCGCACTTATGAGACTTGATTAACTTGTGCGATTTCATGTGTATGTTTAAGCTGTACTTCTGACTAAATCGTTTGTCACAAATTTCACAGCGTACCACACCTTTCCCAGTATGTAACTTCAGATGGGATTTTAAATTTTTTTCTAAGGAAAATCGTTTTTCGCACATTGCACACTCAAAATATCTTACTCCCTGCGCAGCTTCGGATTTCGATTTATGAATCTTCTTGTGATCCTCCAGATAAGAGCGATAGGGGAACGTTTTGCTGCATACGTTACATTGATGAAGGTTTATTTTTGTATGTAATCGCAAGTGAGCATTTAATTTACTCTTGGATGTGTAAGCTTTCTCACAATTTGTACATTTAAAAGGACGCTGACCAGTGTGTGATAACCTGTGCGTAGTAAGTTTGGATTTTTGGACAAATGTCTTTTCACAAAGATCACATTTATGCTTTCTATTACGATTATCATCTTTGGGTAATTCAACCTCATAGCTCTCCTCTGTTAGTCGACGATCTTGACTTCTTTCAACGTCATCTTCAGAGTTCTGTACTTCTGGAACCAAGCCTATATTCCCAGTGAAGCTAAGATTTTCTGCGACAGATGTTCTTGGGTAGGACAGGTTTTCAATCTGATTGGAATCTTCACAAATTTCTGGATTCTCATTGTCACAGGACAGATCAATATTATTCTCAGCACTGTGCGTTAGATTGTGACTTATAAGCTGCGTCCTATTGGTAAAAGTGTGATTGCACAAGGAACAGTGCAGTGCACAAGCAGCTCTGCTAGCACCTTCATTTTCTGCCATTCCACTGGACAAGGTGGATGCTCCAGGTGGAGATGAATTTTGCATAGAATCACTTTCTAGGTGTGAACTCAGATGACTAAGATTGAAATAAGAATTTTGGGATTCGACAATGTGCATATGCTGTACCGGTGTGCCATTTTGCATAGATGGACCGTGAAGTCGATTGTGTGCACATAATTCCTGATAATTCATAAAGACAGCTCCACACTCTAGGCATTTTAATGTCTTTTGAGAATTATGAAGAGGTACAAAACCCTGATTTTGCTGATAGAGCTTGCAACCTGACACAGTTGCATACGAAGTGACTCCTGAAACCTATTAACGACATTGACAAATTCCATTTATAAAACAGAAAGAATAACAGAATTACGCATTCCTCGAATCCTTACCTTCAATGCAGCCTGGCGTAGAGCTCTGTCTGCAGCTCTGCATTGTTCACGATAAAGAAGTGCAGATTCAGCTCTGGTTACACAGCGATCACACATTTTCTCAGGTAATCCATCCCCCTGCCATACCTAGAAATGGAATATATAATTATATAGTAACATGTCAAGAGGTAAAAAATCATAAATAAATATCCACCTCCAAGCAGGACAATGAACGAAGTTTAGAAGCCAAAGATGAGCCCGCCGGTCCAACAAACAAACAAATCATTTTATCACCATCTTCTCTCAAGCAAGTACGACACAGCTTGCTTATATTTTCACTGTCAATTTCTTTTGTTACGATAAACATATTTTGTCATGTAACACTCTTTCATACACAAAAGCTACGTAGCATTCTTTTTATTGGTAAAGTTGATCTGCAGGTAATATTCGCGGCAACCAACTCCCGTGATAACTATATGCCATCATAAGATGACTGGTCTATTCTTTACATAATCTCAAACAGATGACGCTACCAAGTTATTCTAAACTGTTGGCCATATCCAAATACATCAACAGACTCGATCGAGTCTCGCGCCAAGTACAGGCAACTACTGGCTCTACAGTGCACAGACCGCAGAGTCAACTCTTATACCTGAGTTTGAAATCAACCGTAAACTATCGGAATTAAAGGTTCTGAATCGATTGCCAACAAGATCAATACGATCAATTTACGAGATCAGGGTGTATTGAGATGGCGAGCGTGATGGATTTTATTTTATTTCAGTTCCGTCGGCATCATTCTCTTCACACATCTATTTACTTTTCTACATAATAGACCCCAAAAAACACGATTAAAAAAACTATGCCAAGCACAGGAGTGCTGTGAATTCCTCTAACAAGAAGTATTGTATGTATTATTAGTGTCAAGTACATAAGTCACTACATATCTATTTATTATATGATCTAGTACTAGCCCATGATTTTGTTTTCAAAATTTTCTGCTAAAAGATAGACGACCTCATTTCCTAACAGTAAAATTTAATTCCGTTCTACAAATTAAATGTAACTGCACGATCGAACTTAAAAAAGGAATGAAGAAGTCTAAGCGATACGTTTAACATTATTTTTCTTTGTTTTATATATTTACTTTTTGCAAACAAGTAACACACCTACCTGAGTGCAATAGTAGCTACCACGGTTCAATCAGACCGTAACGACTAGCACCACTCCATTTTATTTTTACCGTTATTGACGAATAACTGACAACCTACGGCGACAATAAAATGATCGTTAATGAAAAAACAAGAAACCTAAATATTTTCTTAAATGGCGTACTTAGGTAAGTGACGAACCTCAAAAAGCTGTACCCAAACAATACTTATGTTCAAAAGTCATCTTTAAGATGTCTTAAAAACAATGTCTGTGCCGTTAAGCGCTTTAAAAATGAATTTTGGTCATTATGTGTTATCTGGATAGATATAATTATTTATTTAATTCAATAGATCGCGCTCGCCTTCAAAATATTTCGATGAGTCCCGAATCATTAAGCGGCACTTGGTAATATTACATAAATATTGATATAATTCACCGATAAATTGAACAGACCCATCGATGGTATTTTTCCAAGACTCTTCAAGCAAAACTTTGAACGAGGTTACAGAGCGTTACTCAAAAATTTCCAAACTACTTTTTAAGCTTATTCTGAAAAATGTCATTGATGCCTAACACTTTGTGTTATATTATTTTTCTACATTTTTCTCTTTTTTGTTCAAAAACTCTTCCTTCACGCGTTAATGTATTACGAAATAATTATATGAATTAGCAAGATATAAAATTGATGAGTGAGTGGAAGAATTTTTTGACAATAATTTTATTCTTATTTTATTAGTTGTTTTTTTTGTACATCATTTATGCATGATTTTTCTTCTTTTTATATTTCATATTTATGCACTTCCTCGAGGCCCTGTCTGGCCTGGCTCGCTAGAAAACTCATCGTTATATAAATATAGAAAGTTGCTATATATATATTACAGACTAGTCTAGGTGAACTCTAGATATTATATGTTTTCGTAAATTGTATGCTTGGAAAATTTCGATTATTTACATCAGACATTTTTTTGAGAATATTCGGCGTCCATTAAAAATCCAAAGAATCGTTGAAATATCGTTAGAAGTGTGTGTATATCCGCAGAGCATAAAGATAATAATAATACTTCAATAGGATTCTTTTAGAAAATAAAGAACATTTTTTTTTTCGAAAATTTCAGACGGAGAAAATTAAATGAAAAACATCAACAATAACAACATATTCAAGTTTCTTGATTTCATGAATGAAGGCGAAAAAGCGAGTATAAAAAATGCGAGAATGAAATCATTGCACGTGGCTACTATTCTATTTAGAGAAATGGCTGAGACGATGCACCGGCTAAAATAAATATAGTCACCCGTTGTATTTTGTAATTTCGCAATTCTCGACTCGAATCCCACGGAAGTGACGTAGCATACATGAATACAAAAGCAATAACGAACATGAAAACAATAACTAGGTAATGCGTATGAGTCAAAAGAACAACTTTATTTATTTAAAATTATATGGACGGACTCAAGTCCTTTTTGTAAGATTGCAGTCATATTTCAATGCATTCTATGCAATAATTATTCGATTACCGGATATAAAGGGTGGCCTCACTTGATTCGGCAAAGTGTCGAGGTCAATTAAACGGTCAATTGACGATAATTACGAATGAAGATAGTCAACGCCTTTACAACTGTTTGAAGTTTAAACTTCTACTCTAGGATATCTGTGTTGAATATCAGAAAAAGATTACTTGCCGACTGGTCTGAGATAATGAATTATTTATTTCGCTTGAGAGAAAAATAATAAATGGTACACCCGTTATATCAGTTCTTGGGTATACTCGAAAACTCTCCTTGAATTACATGCAACTGTATTCCTCATTGACCCGCTCCTAGTTAACTGACCCAATGAAAATATTGGCAGTTTATAAAGGTCATCGTAGTCCACCATGTGGCATTTCGTAAACTAGAATTAAATTGCATCACGTCATTTTTATATTTAAACTTTGTTCACTTACTATTCACCGACATTCATTAAGAATTTCCCTTATTTAGTACTTTTCATAGATTTTTCAAAGAGAAAGAATCATTCGCTTTTAACGCCGTGTTCATATTATTATCATAAGAACTTTGTGTATGACATTTCAATTAAAAAATTTTGTCTTATCGAAGGAACCATTGAGTCTTTTTTTTAGGATTCACGATACGAACTGTGCACTATGCATTTTGAACTTTGAGATCAGACCGCATGACTTCTGGCAGATGTCGCTGGTGTTGGCGATGGCGGTGGCGGTGGGCCAAAAATTGTATTCAAAGAAAGCGTCGAGTACCGCGGCGCTTCGTCCATGAGCGTCGCTTGTTCGTAACTCGGCGGCAAATCATCCTGTCCAGACAATTTAAGAAATCTGCGTTCCTGGCGTCTCTCATCGAGAGCCCTTAAAATAATTACTACCGGACCAAGCACCAGCATCACCGTACCAACGGCAACCATTGCGATTGCAGCAGCAGCGCCACCGCTACTCAACTTCGTCACTCGATACTTCCTTTTTGTTTCCCAGGACGAATTTTCTTTCCTCGTTTCAGACACAACCGGTTGACTTTCCTTAGAATTCGATTGAGCGTTCTTACTATCTTGATTCTCATTTTTGTACGATTCTTGGATATCCGCAATTCCCGAATTTTGCAATTCATCCACTTCGTGTGGGATGATTGGTGAATTCAAACGATTCTCTTCCATTTTTTTAGTTATTTCGTGGTGGAAATTTTTCATGATTTCATCATCCACTCGAACTGGTTTATTATTGTAGTTCGAGGAATTTGAATTCTGTGAAATATCAGAATTCCTTTTATCTGTATTGTCTTCATTGTCGTTCGTTTCTTGTTTTGACATATTTTCACTGCCTTGCACGGACGATTGGTCGGAATTTATGAGATTTCTGTTGGATTGATCGTTAAAGTCAGACAAAAATGTCGAATCTTTTCTATCGGAACTTCTCATGACTTTGAGACCTAAATTTTTAATCAGTTCGTCCTCGAAATCTCCAGCATTCAAATTTCCCGCCACGATCCTCTCATCCGACGAATCCCTCATTTTTAAAGACGTTTCAAAATTCGCAAGTTCCATCGAATCGAAGCTCTGTCCCCAATCACTATTCGCATTTTTTTCAAAGTTTCCAAGTTTATCGTCACTCCCAGAATCTCGCGTGTTATCGCTCTCCGCAATTGGTATTACAGCAAGCCGATCATCATCCTCTTGCAATTTGATCATTTTCAAAATTTCCATAGTCGTCGCATTGCTCTGCAGAGAAACGAAGAACAAGAACCTCTAATTAATTCTTACAAAAATATAATAAACTCCAATTACACTAAATCCCCAGTTACCTCGAGGGTAATGTTCCTCGGCTCCTGAACTTTCTGCAAAGAACTCACGCCCTTCTGAAGTAGTACGACACCGACCGCACTCCAGGCAGCCAACTGCAGTACTACCACGGCCCTGGAGGCCCATTTATTGGCACCCGCGTTCAAAGACATTCTTCAAACTCCTCTAGTCTCGGTGACGATCACTGGCTGATGCACAGAAGAAAAATAGCAGCAAATCTAAGGATCCAAATGCAATGCCATCTTCTCCCCATGATTCCTTCCTTATCTGCCTACCGACTTGTCACTTCGATTTCGCGAACTCTGTCGGTGGAGTCTGAAAGTAAAAAAAATTTCTTCAATCTCAACAATTCGACTCACCATCTCGATCGTAAATACCCCTTTGAACAATTCCCGAATCAAAATATACCTGCATGTTCCAATATTGTACAACAATTTCTGACGTCGTAATTATCATTTATATTTATCAGCGATGCAATAAAAATCTTTTCTCCGTGCATTTTAATTTACTGTTTCTCGCGCGACCTTCCTCTTTCCACAGACACAATCACGAGCCAATCCTGCATAATTCACAGTGCATTCACGTGAGTACCCTGATACCCTCGATATCGTTGTGAATTGCATCTTGTATTTGTATTTCATGTAAATTGCATGTAAAATGCATACAAACTGCACTGCGGTGGAGAAACAAATTATTGGATTACTGTACAAGGCCTGTATACGAGTCCCGTAAGTATTGGGACGTATTTTAATCACATTAATTATGTCGGTGATTTATCGGCTCGTATAATTATTATTTAATCCGTGGGAATGTTCGTCGTCGATTTACGGAATTTCTTCTCCTTCTATTCGTGACATTCATTACGCTCTATTTAACTCCCTCTGATTGTACTCAAGTAAATAATAGGCTAACGGGTGATGAAACTGTTTTGGAATCACTTAAAAGTCTATTCGATCTTTCTGTATTTTTTTAAATCTCGAATTAACGGTTTACCGATGTGCTCCGATAAATATCACATGATCGATACGGTTAATTGACATTAGGCGATAAATTATGATAATGATAATCACTTAATGGCTAGTAAAATACATTTGCTTTTGAGCTACGTAAAATTTGCATTGAAAGTCCAGTTATACGATTCGATCTAATACGTGACAGACTTGCATATAGCTTCGTTTCGTTCTTAATCTACAGGAAATTTATTACCGCACTGTTGGCGACACTGCGATACTCTAGGAAATTTTCGAATTCTAAATCCATTGCTTGTAAAGAAATATTGTCAATTATCGAACAAAGAGAAACATTGGTACTGAACATTTTTTTTAAAGATGAATCTAAAATTAATATTTTGAAAAAAATTTTTAGGTGAAAAATATTTTACAAATTTACACAAACAACAAATTTTCTTATTGGAGATCATGTTGATCATTGGAAAATCATATTGAGCGCTACTCTCAGTGGAAAATTTTCAATTACTCCAGGGTTACTCAGGAGCGGCTTTTAATGGCGTTAATTCAACTAATTGAAACTAATTAATTTAAAGAATTTCCACGGGCAGATGCGCTTCTTGTGTCTTCGTTAACTTTTGCCAGCCATGACGCACCGTGCATCTTGCAAAAAAATTGTCACAAAGTATTTTTATTCTCCAGTATGCATATTCGTACCAGACCGTAACATAGAAGTTTCTTTCGAAAAATCACAAAAATTCAAACAGTCTAATAGTAAAGGACAGGCTGGTAGCGACAGGAAAAATTCTTTAACACCGAAAAAATTAGCAACAAGAACCTAACAGGTTGTATTTTTCCTGCTAGAGAATTGGGAGCTAAAAATAAGTCATTAGTCATTAATTATCAAACCGATGTACTTCCTGTTGTCTTTTGATTCTCGAATTTGCTATACTTTTTGCCCATATAAAATTCCCCATCCTCTACATTGCACGCAACGAAAATTGTCACTAGGATCGACGCTAGAGGAATAAAAAAAAGGACACGAAGGCTACTTTTCGACGTAGCTAATAAGTAGAAAAGGTGGAAACGAGGTCAGACCTTTGACCTTGAACGTAAAATACTTTTAAATGTTTTTCGTGAAAAACCTTCGACGTTTCACGTAAAACTAGGTAACTAGATTAGATATTCAAATGTCTGGTTTAAAAAAGAACATTACCAGAATTCAAGGCTATAATCATAATAAATGCTTCAATGAATATCGACGATAAAGCCAATACTGCCTTTCCTGTCAGATGCTTTATTGCCGTGATCACTTTTTATCGCGCATTGCGTTTTTATTTTTATTTTGTATTCTCTTACGAAACGGGAGGAACGTTCACTCACGTATTTCAGTTGTCAGTTGATACACTGAGAAATGATTGAGCCGATGAAAAAGCTGCATTGACAATAGAGCAACGAAAAGAGAGATGTGATATAGACGAATAAAAAAGAAAACAAGAACGAAAACGAATTTCTGGTAGAACGAAGTTATAGGACACTGTTTAAGTTTTGGGATAATGACGTGTCTGGATGGGAGTAAAAAAAAGTGGATACTACATTTCTATTTGACGTAGATATTCAGAGCTTGTGCCCCGGAGGATAATTTTAAATTCCTCACGAGATGTTGCTTGAAAAGATAGAGAGAGAAAATAGCTAAAGGCGAAAACAGGAACGTGTTCTTAGAAAAAAAAAAGATACTATGTCAATATATTTTTATGTATCACAGAAATGATATGTGCACGTCATGGAATCACGATTCAATGTAGTAGATCGAAGAATCAGCGAGTTTACAAATCGAGTACGAAAATAGTTTGAAAATGAAAATATCTCAGGCACTCTGCATCTGGCTATTATTTAAAAATTACTATTTTCAAATGCTCTCGCGAACTTGCCAGAACTTCTTTTTTATTTCTGTGAAACATCTATTGCATTTTTCTTGAAAGATGGGGTAAAAGAACACCCAGTGACGGACCGTGTCAGATCCGTGTCGAATCAGTTACTATCTTGTAGAGAAAAATAAAGAAATCTGTATACATATATGTAACTGTCAAAAATAACGATACCGTACGTGCAATGTGTACTTTATGATACAGAAATGAGATAAGTTTATGCTTTTGAATTGTGAAGTCGCTTGAGTTTTGTTGAAAAAGACTTGGTTTAGGACAAACGAAATCAGTAGAAAAATCGTAGATTTATTACGTGCAGGATATGTATTTTTTGGTTCATCAATTCCTTCGCGATACATAACAAAGGACTGGTTTAACGCGTTCACTTTTTTGGGCGTCTGGTAAAAAATTTTGTTGAAGTTTATACGAACACACTATAAGTCAATATACCATACTCTGATATACTATCACAAGTGATAAATAATTATTATAACATACCTATCGATGCAAATCCTTTGATGTCATGTAACACAATACCCGGAACCATAAAGTTTCCTTCAGTTGAATTTCTTCATTACAGTGGTGTATTTTTCTTTTCGAAAGCAACAAAACTTTATTAGACTGAATCGTGTACCTAATCAACCGATCCTTTCTTTCAAATTTCTATTTGGACGTCTTTATTACGCCAACCTTATCATTCCTTATCACCAGTGTATAACCAATGTTTATCAGTAATAATCTGTTCTTTTTAGCTGTTTGCATTCTCCGTCTCTAATTCCTTTATGCTCCTTACATAATTTCTCTTTGTTTACGTCAACAAAGACGCAACACACACAGAACTGTAAATTATTTCGAAAAGCTTGCTAACAAATTATCACAACACTGTCCCACCGATGAGTCTACGAGTTACTCTCTTATCATCAATTCCATTGATTAATACCGTTCAAACACTTTGGATCTCAAGACTAAAATTAACCTATAAAACTTTTGTTTACACAACTAAATCCGTACAGTCTATTACTTTCTGCTACATATTTTCCATCCACAATTTATATTTCATCTTGCAATCGAACTAAGTGAACCGTAAGACAGGTAAATTTCTATTATGTATCGTTATTTAAAGATCAAATATCACGGAGCACTTCTCCGCAACACGTCCGTACCAGAGGAGTGTTGTGATCCAACTGAAACTCGACTGAAGTATTCATCGGTAGCTGAATGGTTTGTTGCCAGTTTCGTACACAAGTGACTCACTGCTAGCAGTTTCTGTCGCACTTCTCGCAGTCCCCACTCGTGAACAATACCTAACATTTTGCACGATTATTGACGCATGTCACCCTCTGTTATTACGACGAATAGATAATAATAAATTTAAAATCCCAGCCATGTCTCTCAATAAAATTGACGTTCGAACAAAACAGTTCGTCTTACAACTGACGTTTCGTTTTCAAATAAAAATGGCCGCACACCAATGTACACGCAGTGACAATATTATTACAGGGATTCACACGTAATGCGATGTTATCGTGAAAGCAATTAACAGGTGGAAACCGTGTGAAATTTGTGACAAGTAAAGAAAAGAAAAACGATCGTCACTATTAATTATACAGAGTGAGTACATTAATATGGATGATAATTTAAAAGAGATTTTCCTTATGCTTTGACGGCTTGCATCCTTTTTCTTTATAGTTTATTATCTGTTACTGGCAGACAAGAATAGATCATGTTTTTCACATCTCTGAGACTCGACTTACCATTACGTCTAGGGACATTGTACTGGGTGTATCGATCGACGGATAAAAGGAGTACAGACAGACGGTAAGTAACCAAGCACCGTTGCACATTTATGGTTTGAATAATATTGTCTTAAAACATACATATACTCGGTATACCTACATATACGTTGCAGTTAATATAATATAGTAAATATCCGCAGTAGAGTCGCACATCCTGTCAATATACGTCGGAAAAAAATATATCTGACTGTTGGACATCTCCCCTGGAGAAAAGTTTATGGCCAATAGAGCTACGGTGTTTCTACTCTCGTGGGATTAATTAGGTTCCACCCTATTTTCTGTGGTACAATTGGACAATTGACCCTACGTGCACAAGTCGGGAATTACGTTTTCCCCCAGATTCTGCAACAACACTAGAGCATCCCTAAGGAAAATAATAGGAATTCCAGTCTTATTTACTTCAGTGTAAGTAAGCGTCACAGGACGATGTATATGTTGTTACTCGGTGGTACTAATTATTAGGATCAAAGGTTAACTTAATATTCGTATAAAATAGAAAATTATTATTACGTTACTTATGTCGGTCAATGTGTTTGTGCTGGTGCATGAATTGTTAACACTCTGTTTTTTAGTAAAGCAATTATTATCGTGCACTGGGTATGGGCCATGTTGGTTTATTTAATTTGTACTTTTGTAAATATCTCTAAGTTTTATACGAATCTCGAGAGCATAATGAACAAGATGAATGATTTTGAGATACGCATTTTAAATGATTCTGAACAAAAGTCAGTGAAGTGTATAACGATCGTTCGTGCGTTAAAGGACGCAGTACGTAATTTCATTGTGGAAGGCTAGTAGATTGGTCGTACTGGAAGCGAAGCTCTCAGGTTGGATCTATATTGATCATTATGATCACGTAATATGTCGAGTAAGAGAAATTATAAAAATTTTGCAGTGCCTATACGTCACTCGACGTAGTCACGTTATTTTCAAAGACAAAAATGTTATGTATGTACTTGGCCAGTATATCTATGCAGGTATCGTTAAACTTCATCAGCAACTGATAACGAGTCTGTTGTTACGCGGCTAATTATTTATATTGACGAACGGTACTAAACAAGAGGATTCATTCTGGCATGATGAATTCGCTGTGTTTATGTACACTAATCAGATATCCAACCGTGTATTAGTAGGTACAAAAAAAGACTAAAAAAATATCGTGTGGCAAAATTGATGACGCAAGAATCTACGTGCATAGAAATGCATGCTTAGTTATATTGCATTCGCGTGTGTACGCATACATAACCAAAAATGGAAATGACAATTTTGTGTTTCGGGTGTCTTATTATTATTTGATTAGGTGCATGAAAATCAGATAACATTTTTCTTTGATTCGTTCATAGCTTCTTACGCTTGTCAGACTTATCAAGTAACGCTTATGTCATTTTATGAAACGTTTATCTCGAATGCGTATCACTATGCGTGTACATACGCTGTGTCTTTACTGATTTAATCTGGAGTTTAATTGAATTGCGTTATAATTGGCATATTCAAGTTGACTTGATCGACGTTCCATCTAGTTGGAATTTATTAACGTTCGAATAAAAAAAACAGCTTTACCGATTGAAGTCCAAGATTCGAATACAGCGTTGATCGGATTCAAATTTGAATGTGACAGTTACAGATTACAATGTAACAGTTTACTACTTTAGTCGAGTCGCGCATGCGCAGTTATCTCAGTCAATGTTAGAGGTTAGAATATTCGTGTAATCATTAAGACGCAATTACTTAATGGAGAATCGTTAAATAACAAACACTGTCAGCTGTGGTTAGTAGTAGTGTACCGTTTGTTGCGTCCGTGAATAAGTACAGGAATGCAGCGAACGGAAGCGTATACTATTACAACGAATAATCCTTGCTGCACGGAATTGAATTTCATGTAGAGAGAGATTGGCATTACCGTTCCGTGATACGATTGAGTTCTAACAATAAGAAAAATATGATAGTAACTGTCCGATTGAGTCACCTAATTTCGACTGTTCGAAGGGCTATCTGTGAGATTATGTAGGGTAAGTATGTTAGGAATTGTTATACTAAATTGTAAAATCGTAATGGGTTATTCAGTATCCAGTAATATTTCCGTCTATGTTATGTGCGATTATGTGACAATTAATGGAAGAAATTCATATTATTGAATGGCCTCGATGAG
The DNA here is from genome assembly GCA_030142655.1 of Trachelus tabidus. NCBI lineage: Eukaryota > Metazoa > Arthropoda > Insecta > Hymenoptera > Cephidae > Trachelus > Trachelus tabidus. The sequence goes on from JARQTI010000506.1 coordinate 422,259, forward strand.
AGGAGTTTGTTACTTTATATGCATTCGATTGAATTTAGGTCCTCGGCAGAATTTCACAAGACGCCAGGTGCTCGCGCAGGTGCAGCCGAACTTATTTTTTATTCAGCTCTCGCAATCGAATCATCATTAATTACAATGTACTCGCGCGAATTATCGATTAGGTCGTCGTTGAGCTGAGACACGAATTAACTTTTAAGATCGGTTGGCCTGATAGAAGTTGATTATCGTCGTGAATTCATTTACGTATAATTAATTGCAGTCGTCTGCTACAAGGAAGTTTGAAAAGGGGTAAAAGAAAGTTTATAATTTTGAAATTTCTTATGTTTCGCTGTGGCGAATCTTTCTTCTCGGGACGCTGACTGTTAACATCCTGTGTCGTCATGAGGTAGCGATTTGGAAAAAAAGGGTTTTGTAAGTGATGTCACGTTTTTATGATGTATATACGGTGCCTTATTAGCGCGGAAACACCCATGGTGAATACAGACTTGTTTCATTTGAAATTCAATGCTTGATCTCCGCGCGGTGAAGCACGTGAAGGATTTTGGTACCTACCTGACGGATGCCGCCATTTTATATCCTTTAGCAAAATTAGAATGATTATATGTAGATATTTAATAGGCACTTGTGTAATTTGAAAGTATTGTTACTGGGAACAATGTGACTGACTTTCTGGAACAACGTGCGGAAGTGAAATGTGACGAGAAAAGGTCATCGTTATTAATTTGATGTAATTATTTTTGTCATTATGAATTCTTGCGGGTGCAGCTGACAATTACAGGGATTTACTTTGCCGGTTTTCCGGTAAACTAGGAAATCGTATCTAATTATTGTGGTTTTGGAACTGATAACAGCAGTTATATTTAGATCATTGCGGTTGAATAGTGGCGCTATCTGTTTGAAATTGTGTCAAACTTGAACAATATAGGAATATGTCTGATGGTTTTCAACTTGTAACAAGACGTCGTGGTGGAAGGCATATTCTTTCTAATTTTCATAGAATCGGGAAATTAGACCTTGAAGAGCCTGAAATTGATACGGAGGCGGTCATAAGGTGAGATTTTGTTAGTTTATTTTTATTTATTAGTTATAGCAAAATCAGGACTCGGACAATTTCTAACCTCCATCCTCTTGGACGGTTTTTCAGCAAAGTAAGGTCAACAGTGGATGAAATTGCTGTCTCTCCTTACATGAAAGTCGTTCTTGATGGGATCAACAGATCTTTGGCTATTCTTGATATTCAGGAAATATCTGAGATCCTCTGTTACGGCCTGGGAAACTTTTCAGAGCACTTAAGCCCTAAGTACCAGCTTGCACTTGTTCTTGCTCTGAAAGAACACTTTGGGTCTAGAGTATTTCTTTATGATCCAATATTTTATCTTAAGGAAATAGAGATATTGAGATCCTTAGGTCTTCAGGTGATTCTCAGTAATGAAGAGGGTAAACGGAGTATCGGTGACAAATTTACTCTTGTTTACATGCCTCATTGTGCTAAGCAACTGACCAATAATTTCCTATTTGCTAATTGGTCAGCCTTACAATTAAGTAACTGCCTTGTATGGTCAAATAGTTTTTCTGATCTTGTCAAAGATCACATTAAGCAGGATTTAGAACACTCTGCCAGTTATATTTTTCGTATAGCTCCATATATAACTGAGATTACATTAGACAATAATTTTGAATTCTTAAGAGCGTTCAGTGGTGCTGCATTGCATATCTTTACAAAAGGTAAGCTGGGAACAGTGCCAGAAGGCTTTTGGAAAAGTAATCCAGAGCCTATTTATAGTGATCAAGATTTGGAGTTCCTTACTAGAGATCGATTGGAACAACTACAATTATCTAATTGTAATTTAGATATTTATATATTTCACCATAATATTTTTATATTGAATTTTATTTAGAAGCCTTCCACACTTACTTATTGTTATATTTTTTGGTATTTTCAGAAATTCGTCTCAATGAATGCAAATATCAAAGTAATACGGTCTCTGATTAGCGAGGTTCGACAAGCCACTCATCAGAGTAAAATCAAAGATAACATCATGGTTCGCTATATCCTGGAGCAAGCTAATATGCATCGGGAGACATCAGAGGTGCTCTGCAAAGAACGAGAAGAACTGAAGAGCCTCGGTGAGACATATCTTTGTTACTTGAACTCCCAGAGAAAGTACGAGCAAATTCATAAAGATTATGCCGGAAAGGGAGAACGTAGTATTAAAGAAACTGCCGATTTAGTGGGATTTAAGTTACCTCACGATCCAAAATAATTGTATGAATAGTATTGATAAAACTACAAATGTATTTTGTGTAAATAAATAGATGCATAGAATGCAACATTCTAAACACTCATGTGTTGGACTCACAATAGATGATGGAACGGGGTGATAAAAATTCTTGTACTTGCTGTAAAATCATTTAATAATTAAATAAAAAAATAGAAATCTGCATTAAGCCAGTGATTTAACGCTTATTTTCAAGCGTGACTCTTAAGAAATACTAATACGTGATCATCAAGTTCTGTGATTACTTCATGGTATGCATGAGTGTATCAGAACAAAATCAATGGGAATACTCTTTCCTAATGCATTTAGCAATTGTAGAGAGTTGCATATTGCTGGTGCCCTCGTAAATTGTACCAATCTTGGAATCTCTGAAGAACTTTTCCTGTGGGTAATCCGTAGTGAATCCAACACCTCCCATAAAGTCTATACACTTGGCGGTAACCCTGAGTGCAGTTTCTATAGAAAAAAGAAAAATTCATGTAGTTACCAGTAAATAAGAAAGTGGTTAGACAAATACAAAAATTATTAGTCATATCCAATTAGTACCAACTTACCAGAAGCTACCAGCTTCGCCATGGCGGCTTCCTTAACAAAATCTTTTTTAGCCTCGACCATTCTTGCAGCATTGTACACCATAAGTCGTGCGCATTCAAGTTCCGTCGTTATTTGAGCAATTTGATGTTGCATAGACTGTAAATAACGAGTCACAATTATTCTCGGATAACATCACGAACATCCTGTACCATCGAAAATTCGATGAATTTTATTCTTCGGCAAAGCTCCGAACGTACTTGGAAAGAAAATATGTCGCTACCAAACTGCTTTCTCTCCAATGTATAAGGAATTGTGGCGTCCAAGGAGCCTTGAGCGATTCCAATCATTTGAGCGCCGATACCAACACGTCCCTCGTTCAAAAATCCTGCTGCATACTTGTAGCCGTGTCCGAATTGTCCGAGAATATTCGTTTCCGGTATCTGATTCACATAAAGCGAAATGCAATTTAAAATTCATTTATATGCAATAATTTTCTTTTCTTTTCTAGCGCTTTACAATAGATTCTCTTCACTCACCCTCACATTATCAAAATGTACCATACAGGTACCAGACGCCTTTATTCCTAACTTATCTTCTGGTTTGGCTACAGTGAGTCCGGGAGTATCCCTCTCCACGAAGAACGTGGTAATCCCACGGTAACCCTTAGGCAAATAGAAATGAGACATTTTGTTAATTATCTTACGTATTCGTTATCTTCCATTTAAATCTGACTGCTTGACCAATCAGATAAGTAATCACAAATAAGTTTTATTAATTTTTTACAGTAAGAAAACAACGGCATCATTCAAATTACATAACGTGTTTACTACTTTAGGACTCTCGAATTGGTTGCACTTCCAGTTTCGTGTTATTTTATGTTAAGGTATCTTCTCGAGATACACAATCATTCTGTGCGCGCTCGTGTATGTATATAATATACTTAGTATATAATAGACTTTAAACTGTTACAGAACTCTCCGTATTCTTCAAATAAAAATACCATGATAAGATAAAGGTCGATGTTCCCTGCTCTTTCCGGGAAAGTGAGAGAGACTAGAAGTTAGACATAGAATTTCAACGTAGTATAACCAAAGAGTGATATAAATTTGATAATTTAAATTTATGTCGCACGAAAGAGAAAGAGAGTGTTTCGAGTTAACGAGAAAATTATATTACTTCGGAATCATCGAATCTGTTATTGATTACTGTATTACAATCGCGTCATGGTTCAGTGAATTTTATGTAACATTTTTTTACATGTATGCATATTTCTTTTGTAATACTTACTGCCGACGGATTGGCATTGGCAAATACGAGAAATAATCCAGCAATGTCGGAATTCGAGATCCACATTTTCGTGCCATTTATCACGTATTCGGCGCCATCTTTTTTTGCCTCGGTTTTTAACGAAAATGCATCAGAGCCCGCGCCTGGTTCGGTAAGACAGAAGCTGCCAGGCTGAAAGCATTGATTATCAATTATCGATAATGATATTTTAATGAGTTTTCTAGACATTTATCTTTATCCAGTTATTTTTAGTACTACGCGATATTTTGTCGCTTACGTATGTCTGCGCCAATTTTGGCAAATACTTTTCTTTCTGCTCCTTGTTGCCGACTTTAATTATCAGCGAGTTCACGAGCGTATTGTGAATGTCCACCAGAGCCGCGACTGAACCGTCGACTTTAGCGACTTCCTCCACAGCCAATATTGTCGTCATAAAGTTACTTCCGGTTCCGCCGTAATCTTCCGGGATTTCGATACCCATCAGCTGAAACGAAATAGTCGAATTAGTCAACCTGGGAATTTTTTTGAACGACTTTACTAAGCAGTATTCTTACTCCATTATCAAAGAGAGTCTTTAATACTCCATCGTCTATTTTTCCCTCTTTCTCCATTTTCTTCACTAACGGCAGAATCTCCTCCTTGGCCAATTTAGACACTGTAAAGCAATGGAGAAAAATGCAGTGTCTTAATGAACGAACATTTTTTTTCTTTTTCAATTTCAAAAACTTACCCGAATCCTTCATCATGATCTCATCGTCTGTGAACTGTGTCAAGGGTCCCGGAGTGGAGGCGAGTGGTGCACATTTGGAAAAATCGCGTACACCAATAGCACCTTTTGGGATCTGTAATAGAGGATTTTTGAAAAATAAAAAAATCTTACCAAAAAATTAACAATTAACATTACACCAAACACTCTACAGATCTTCTCGAGTGTTAGATCAAGGTATAACAAAAATTGTAAATTCTAAAATTCTAAGATTTTATAACATATTTAAAAAAAGTCACTCGCTTTTCGAATAGCTGTCTTCAACGAATTCATCCTGACACTCCTGTACTTTTAGGTAGCAGAGAAAGAAGAGAAAAGATAAAAGAATGCAACAACTGTCGAAGCTTAATTGGTAATCACGTTCAGCTTCAAAATTTCAACGCGACCAAAATCAAAATTTGGTAGAAAGAAAGAAAGGACCACTACGTAAATTTTAACGACACGTTATAGCAATTCACATGAAATCAGAAATCCAAAATTATTGAGAGCATCGAGCTGTGTTGAATGCAGAAGGAATGTCTGAGGAAGACTGAGGCCATCATGGGGAGGGAAACAGGTTGTGTTATAATCGCGTGTAAAAGAAAACTTAAACTGGCCATCCAGATCTATTCTGATTGGTTGGGAATAACAACGGCCTTATTTACCTCGCTGATTCGTCGTTAAACTAATCATTTACGCCTTATCATGCTTTCGTTTACGCAACTGCTGAGTTCTTGTTTACATGAATTTTCGATGGAATACTCAATAGCAAAATTTTTGAGCTCTTATCAAGACTGCCTGATAATGAAGAAAGGGACACATAGCGGGTACGAATTTTGTTCCCTGGTGCGAAAAAGTATTTTTTTTATTCGCTGAAAAATACTACTAAGAACTAAGGTGTGCTTCATGTAAAAACTGCTCGCGATAGTATGATAATACGTATTTATGAAATCTGAAGCACTAAAATTATTTTATAATACAAATAATTTTGGGTTTTTTCAGCTGGTCCAAACTGATTATCTTTAGGTATTATAATTTTACAGTCTGGTCCGGGTAGTGTGGATGATAAAGATGATTCATTTATAACCAATTATACTTAAATGATTTTGATTGTCAGTCACCATATTGGCCAGAGACCTTTCATTGAACTGGAGTTATACTGAGCGAGAGTCCATTTTAATTATTTAGGCTGATTTATATATGCATATACATATTTGTACATAAGTATAGGCGTTCTGTACGATGGTCAAAGCATAATTATCTATTCAAAAGCGCAAAGCGCTAGTTTCTTTGAGTAGATCTTGAGAAAAGAAATTGAATACAAAAATACATGGACATTTCTTTTCTCGTATTTGTTTCAAGTGTGACGTTGTTTAGCGATTTTTATATTGCTACGAACTGCACGCACGAGTTGCGCTGATATCTCAGTCTCTGATGCAATTTTACATACATGATTAAGATTTCCTTACGAATAGCAACAAATATCTCGTATCTGTACTGATTTTGCAATATTTCTACTAAGTTGACGATTTTTGTATTAAAATGATAGTCGGCTAATAATCAGCAATTATCAACGTCATCTAGCGACGAAAATCCGAAACTGCCGAGTGCAGTTTGTAAACTGCATTACCGACCTGTACTAAATGAAAGCACAAGTATACATAATTATAAATATGTACTTAATTTAATATCTTTCAACATTAACTGTGATAGATACATAAATTATGTTCATATTTTTAGTTACAGTTTACGTAACGTTAGCAATGTATGTAAATATCGTTAGACTAATTCCATTGAGACACAGTAGTCAATGGACGTGAGCCTTACAAATCCATTGTAACTGAACTATAAATTTTATATCATCTTTCGTTCAGTCAACTTGACTACATTCCAATACACGTCAGTGCAGTGTTTGATTGGCACACCTAAAGTGACACACAAGCCTGTCAATGAGTCATAGTCATGTTACAAGCCTGTATCATAAAAACCAGCCATCTCTTGTAAGGCCCCATATGAGTCCCATGATAAAGTAATATAACAAAGCAGAGAGTATCAACACAGTTAAAAGACAGTATGTCAACACTGGAGCTTCCGAATGTAGGAACGTTATGCAAGTATCTTCCGGAACAGTCAAATCGGGGTTACCTCTATGCTGTACATCTGTAGATGGAAAAAAAAAGAAGTATTGACACAACGGGAATAATCTATATAGATAAATTGTTGATCGAAAGAAGTTCATACCGGTAGTTACAGCTGAAGAAGAAATAATGCAAAATTCTTTATCACGTTCGAACGATTTGATTCTGTATAGGTTAGGTTCGGACAAGGGAACGTGGGATCTGGCGGACCGGATGCTTGGAAATGTCATCAACCGTCATTCGAGTTTCCTGCCGAGAAAGAGCTTCGTGGGTGGTGTTGTGGCTCTCGTATTTCTCGGGGAAAACGACGGGAATCGTGGTTAGCCACGAAATATAATCGAAGATGCGAAGATACACACGATAGAATCGTCTTCAGTTGCGCCGCGGCGCTAGTGTGTGCTGTGCTCTGTTATTCCTACAAGGAAAATGCGCTGAGTGGGCTTGCGCTTTTCTCGCTTCTTGAACGTAGTGACCTAACCTCTCGGAGAGCCCTTGGACATTTTTTGTCAATCAAGAATGAAGTCTGGTAGCAGGAACGAGAACAGGGGCTCCGTAGTCCTTAAGCCTGAGGAGAACGAGCAGGTTTATGGACTGATTGGGAATCGATGTCAGGTCAGTGAGCTTTTGTAAACCCATAGGAACATCGTATAGCTAACATAAAGAACTGCTAAGCTTTTGGTACTGACCTACATTTGCCACCTGGGAAACGGGTTCTACCTATTTTGTATGAGGCTTTATAAAAAGAAATCGAGCTATGGTTGGTAGTCGGATTTATGGATGGTTTTTTTTGTGTTTACGCCTGATTTTTATTAGGGCGATAAAACTTTTTCTTATCTGGAACTTAGTGTTTCGGATTGTTCTTTCTTGTGCTTTTGGGTCTTGTATGTTAAGTGGCTTATGGATGCTTTGTGCTCCTCTTGTATGGTCTTAGGTGTCTTGTATCTTTTTTTCATGCATATTGGATAGACAATTCTATCCTTCGTTTCTTCTCTTCGATTGAATCATTGAATTTTTTGATGACGTATGTTTCGCATTACGACGAGTCTTCGTATTTATCCTGATACGGACCTGTGTATTAAGCTATCAGTTTGGTGGGGGCAATGATATCTTGACACACACGTGCATCTCTTTACCCCTTCTACTTTATTTTTATCCCCATTTTGTATTCAAGACCCGAGCGGCAGGTCTGTGTAATCTGGGTAGCTTGAGCTGTGTCGAAATCTAAATTATAATTAATAATACATTTATAGTAAAATTTTTATATTTTGTGTTCAGCTATTTATTTTTGTTGTACAATTATTTTAAATGGTTAGTTTAAGGAATTTGTAATTTAATAGAAACAGTCTTAAGATTGATTTTTGCATAAGGCAAAATAACACTGAATTTTTTATGAATTTTGTATCTTGCTTTATATCTAATTTTCATTCCGTTTATTACTTAAGATACGGATAAGATTATTGCATACTTTTCACATGTTCAATAAGAACACATAAACTGCTTATCTTTCTACTATCATGAATTATCTCCTAATGTGGTTTTTGACGTGGCTGCTTTTTACACTCTTTTATTTTATATCTATTGTAATATAATCGCTTATCTTGAATTACTTATTCTATGTCTGTTCTACAGGCAATGTTTTAAAAGTCATGTTACCGTAAAGTAATATTTCTTAAGAGATATTTTCATGAAGAAAGATTTTATATTCTTGCAGTGCTTAGCAGCTGGTGTCATTCAGTTATATGTGACAGAACCGCCATTGCATCGAGAATGGGTAAAAAGGAATACAGGCATCATAACTTTTATACGGGACAATCCGAAGCACAGCTTTTTTCTCAGACTGTATTGCCTGCAAAAGAAGGCAATGCTCTGGGAACACGAGCTGTACAGCCCCATGGATTACAAGTCTCCTACGTCTTATTTCCATACCTTCGAAGGAGAAGATTGCATGACAGCATTCAACTTTGCTGATGAAACGGATGCTCTTATTTTGAGGTACTTTTATTGGAAAGCAAAATGGACAAAAAGAACTCTTGCTTAATTTTCCGCTTTCTCATTATTGCAGAAGCGTGGTTCTGGAGAAGCTGAACACAAAAAGACAGCGAAGACAGGAAAGAAGATCGAGAATGGAAGTTGATTCACAGCACGGCGTGACTCTTCCCAGGATGAGCCAAAGCAGCACTTCTACATTTGGCTTGAGTCAAGTATCCACCTCGACTAATTTATTGAATGGCTCACCATCGGCAATGGGTGTCAACAGAAGCATTTCCAGTAGTTCGATGTATAAAACGAAGAAAACGAAATGGAAGAAAGACACAAAAAGACGACTAACCGCGGCCGACATTAGTTCTCCATCGAACTTCAGGTAATTATTCTAGTACGAACTGTTACTCAGTGCTTTGCTTTTGACATTTTAAATTAATTGAATCATCAAATCTCATAGACACGTGGCGCACATGGGATGGCGCGAGGAGAATAAGAGTTTCGAGACAGAGGCAGAAACACTAGATCCTGACTTGAAGCAGTTCTTCAACAAAGTCGGTGTATCTGAAACTCAATTGAGGGATCCGGAGACGCGCGATTTCATTTATGATTTCATCGAAAATCGTGGCAATATGAAAGTATTCGAAGAAGCTAGCGGTCACTCTTCCACTGTGCAAAGTAGAAATCAGGCTGCGACACCTCAAGAACTGGGAGCACCACCACCGATTCCTGTACGGACAGTACCAGTCAGTCCTAATATTCAAACGAATAGCGTAAGTACACATTCATTTCCTTAGACTACACTTCTTGCTTCCTTTAAGCAACAATCCCATACGTTAATCATCTTATTTATCATTCAATAGTATCCAACAAGAAACGCGCCGCCTCCACCACCCCCACGAACCAATCTACCGCCACCACCACGAAGTGTACCGCCAGTACACAGGCCGCTACCGTCGCGTCCTCAAGCACCATTACCTTCCTCGGTATCTTCGATATCTTCGACACCCCCATCACCCCCGACAGCCCCGACGACGCACTCGTTGCCAACGCTACCGCCACCGCCACCGCCGCCGCCGCCGCCGTCGCGCGGAACAAGTATCGCTGCCGCGCCGCCGCCTCCACCGCCGCCTCCTTTACCCAGTTTCAATGAGTTCGACGCTGAGAACGTACACAGTGCCAACGCCACGAACAACAATAACAATAACAACGGGGACTGCCCGGAACCCATGGCCATGCTCATGCAGTCCATTAGATCAGGCACAACTCTCAGGGTAAAGTATCTCCTTGAATTATTTTTAAGTATCATCCAAAGATTCAATTTAAATATCCTTTCGGGTGCTTATCCCCATGTTCGTCTTGCCCCTCGGTTTGCAGAAGGTTAACAAGAACGAGGAGAAGCCACCACTCGAGGAGGATCCCAGGGATGATTTACTGAATCAAATTCGTCGGGGTATCGAGTTAAAGCCGGTAACGAATGTCCCGGAGAAGCCGCGGCCATTCTTGAACCTCCACGACGGATTGGCCGACGCGTTGTCCAGGGCTTTGGCCGAGAGGGCACGCGTCATTCATAGCGACAGCGAATACTCGACCAGCGACACGAGCGACGACGACGAATGGGATGACTGAATGATCCTGGACAAAGGTATTTGCCAGAAATCGTAAACGTGTTCCGCTGCGCCACGCGTGTATCTGTAAAGAGAAGAAAAATCGTAATTCGGTACTCGTCATTCTTTCTTTCTTTTTCTTGCTTTCAAGAACTCTCCGTTCGCTCGGAACGCTCAACGATTACCGTCTGACTCAAGTACGGTGGATTCACGTCTCGTTCCCACGAGAATTAATGAACGAGAGAATAATATTATAGGGAAACCTAATCGGTACATATGGTCGGTACGATAGAGGAATTTTAGGGCATAGAAACCGTTTCATGTTCGCCGCTATGGAGAAATCCTAGTCACACGCAAGAGATGATAATAACGTTACTTATTGATTATTGTATTTTATTAGATTCTATTTCCATATGGTCTAAGTCCTAATTCTAAAGAACGAAAGGAGATAACAAGTAACTATCCACTACGTTGTCTTCAGACTAAACTTCTTTTGATCCAACTACAGATATTACGATTGCTACTAGCGTACTGCTGATTACGTTTCTTTGCCAGTCAAACGAAACAGCGGACATCCGCGAAAATGGCGAATATTCGCAAGTGCAACGCGGAGTTTAGGGAACTTAGCTGTATTTAAAGGATATTCGATAATCGCCGTGCGTTTCGCAATCGCGAGAAGACTGCTCGATTATGAAAATTGTCTCTTCTTCCATTTAAGTGATATACACGCCATTCTTATCTTCGCTAAATTCTTTGAACGTATATAAATAAGAAGATGGCGCCTAACGCGAGAACTGAAGTTTATTCGTAATCGGCGAAATCGTGCCCGTCTCGCGAAAAGTACCTATGAGGAGACGAGAAAGAAAGATAAGGAAACAAGCTGTAATACAGATTAGCATAAGATCTAATGTTATTTATTTAGCGTTCGAATGCTCGCGATTAATTTATCGTCACTTTATCCGCGATAAGAATGATATACTGAAAAGAAATCTTGTAGATTAATTAGCCAGTGTTTTTACATAGGAAAACTACTCGGGATAGAGCGATGATAAACGATTGGAAAAATAATAAGGGTGAAAGAGAGAGAGAAAGAGTATGTATGTGAATGCGTGACAGAAAGGTAGCGAGAGAAAACTAAAAATAGAGATATCGAATGTAAAAGAGGAAAAGACAACTGTGTTTTTCGACTACGCGTAAATATTGCGTGAATCGCTGGGAACGATGAGCGCTCTCGTGACGAGTAATACATACCAATCTTTTTAATAGAATATGTAATAAGAGAAAGATAATATCGCGTCGGACGTTTTTTTACGTGTCCGCAGTGTGTCGGCGTGTGCAGAATTGAGAGCGTCTAAGATATTTTTGCTACGAACAAAAGAGACGGGGACGACGATTAAACGAGAAGCGGAGACGAAAAATGGCGTTGGGAACAGAGAACTGATAGCGGATGTTTCAATGCGTCGTTTAGGCATATGCCATACGGGAATTGTTCTGATAAGTCTGTGAATTGTATTTTAAGAAATTGTCACAGTCGGAAGACATCGCGTTGAGGACAATTTGATATTAATTCACACGCGTCTTACTCCTTACGCAGGTTAGGATAACGTTGTATGGCAGAAGCCTAAGAGAGGCAAGAAGAGAGAGTGTCAAAAATTCGCACACTATTTTTTTTTATTATTTCTTAACGGGGATTCCCCCGTGTCTATTTGATTTTTATTTACGCCGGTCATCCGTTTATCTCCGATATGGGCTGACAAGTGACCTGTGAATTTTTCTAAAATAACGAGCAGTACATGCAGGTTGACTAGAAGAATGTAAAAATACTAAAACTCAACTAAAAGAAGTTATTGATTATCTAGGCGGTGTTTAGTGCGAGAAGTGCATTTGATATTCGTGATAACTTGACTAATAATGCATTTGCATCCCCTTTCTGACAACTCCTTCTACTCCACGACCACCCTGTACCCCTATGTATTATTAATAATATTTTGAAGCAGCGCGTTCTTATCGTGGCATCGTCCTCGAAGCACGTTAGACGCAGGAACAAATTATGAGACAGGATATTCCTCGAGGACGAGTCGCTGTGATAAGGTAAAAGCGAAACGACAAGAAAATATATTGACTAGAAAATCCGAACTCGTTCTTTTCATCTTTGACAAGTGAAGAATAACGTTGCCTTCTTTCTCGCCTTGCAAGGATACCAGACTAAGGATTTTCTGGCCCCGTGGCACATCAATGGGAATATACATAGTTTAAAATATGTAATTAATATTGTTATTTGTTATATAATAATAGCATAATAAAACGAAACTTTACAATTACAATGAGGATTTTACATTAATTCAGGAATGTTTAAATTTATTTTTTACATACTAGGATGCTTTCGGATAGTTCACTACTAGTGATGAGGATGAGGGGATAGTTTCGTCAGACAATTATTATTTATTGGTTTTAATAACTCAACTGCTCTCTTGGGTATAGAGACATCTTTTATATTATTGTTTAATTTTGATTTAGGATATTAAAAATCACAGCTATTCTAATCTTGTTTATATTTCACAATTTCTTTTCTACATAATTTTGTACCTTAGAACGTGTACTTTGTTAAAAACATTGGAACATTCACAGTTTTGTATTTTCGTTTACAATTAAACAGTGTACAGACAATTGTTAAATAATATTATAACACAGTATTAACAACAAACAAGAGAGGCATAGGTGACCATTAAAGCTTAATAAAAATCCTGGAGTGATATGGCAGTATTCACCTTCGAAAAAGATCAGTGCACTGGGAATCTATGTATCGGTGATATATTAAAAATCAGATAATTATTTAAATGAGCATTGGAATGAATTTTCCAATTGAATGATTCGAGTGCAGTTTGTTTAAAGAATTAAAGAAGAACTGTGATTAACATTAAACTTGCACCTTATAACCTGAAACAACCATTTTTACACTTCGATGAGAATTTCAAATACCAAAAATTGTTTTGTACAGCGTAGCTGACTTTTGTGATGAAACTTTGCTTCGAGACCAACGATTTGTACTATTGGATGAAAGTGGTACTGTGGTCTTTTCGAATTCTGCATTAATATCAAAAGGTCTTTTAGATCTTTGAGCTTGTCCCTGCAACAACGTGGCTCGGTCGAAAACAAAATTCGATCGAATCACATTCAGGGCGTCTTCTGAAAAGGGATTGATGATGTCAAGTACAATGAAATCGTTTATCCATATAAATTTGTCTCACAGTTTTATACCAATTCACTTACTCTCACTTTCATGCAGTATCAAACCCTTGAATGAAGTGACTCGATGCATGAACAAGTGAAATGAATTCTCAACATCGGACTGCCTGATGATGAAGTCAGGGTCACACGTAGCCAAGTAACACAAAAATTGAATTCCTTTTCTCAGAGAGTCCATCTGTTTCATTCGAATTCTTCTTCTAAAACTGTCATCCAATTTGGTCCAGTCCCACTTTCTCATTCTGCTATTATGTTCCGTCATGTTATCCTCGTCCTCTCTCTGGTCTTGCCCTTCTTTATCGTCTACTAAATTCTCATTATATTTTCCATCATCGGAACCTGATCTGCCATTGATTTCATCAATCGTTTCCGGTACTGTAATTCTTGAGGACTCACACAATAGTGTCACCGTCAAGCGTAAAAGTTTCATGCAACAATTACAGGAATGTGGTGCTTCGACTGTCCATGAAATTATCTGGCTGGATAATGTGTAATGTGAAAATGGAACCAATTTGTAAGCAATGCTTATGGTGGCAACAGGATCCAGTCGACAGTGTTCCAATTGGGCCACGTAAATCTCCAGAGTGCAGGCATCTGGATGATTAGAAAATTTGTTAAATAAATCAAAATTATAATTATTTATTGGATTACATACCAGGAGTAAAATGAGGAACATCTTTCCAAACTGTTAGTGCTGTGTTTGCTGCAACATAAAATATATTAATGTCACAAGGATAATTTGTATAATCATAAGATAAAACAACTACGTACCAGGGCTTTTGCATAGTTTCTTTATAAATTCCTTCGATCTTCCAAATGTAATAAGTAATTTTGTCATTGGTATGTAACAACACGGTAATGGCCGCGAAAATACTATTTCTTTCAGTATATCAGCCACGTAATTCATCCTGAAGACATAATAAATATTTCCATACACTACAGGTTATTCGAAAAATTCCATAACCTACAAAAGTACTGAAAAAAATATTAATTACGCATAATACTCAATACCCTTTGGAACAAAATCCTATCCTTTTGTGAACAGTGTTTAAGACTCTTGCTGCAGCACACAGAAGACCACTGAACTGATGCGATCTTCTCTAAATCATAGAAAAGGAGTAATTGATTCACTTTAAAGAAATATAAAGCATATCAGATAACGCAAAGTATCCCTGGATTCAGGAGTTCCATACCACAAGACCCATTACACCGATGCACTCTCGGATCATCTCCAGGAATTCAAAGTCACAGCCTTTCTTTATCCAAGCGTTATAGCTACGCATTTGTTCATTGTAACTTGAATTTGGGGTATCATTTATCAAACGCATGGATACTCTTCCGGCAATGTATTCCGCTAGATAAAATGATGCTGAAGCAACATAAGACATCGCACCTAGTGCGCGTCTTGCCTCGACGCCTCTTTCCTTCTCGTGCCAGACGTTGGCGTCGCAAATTGTTTTTCTGTAATCAATTACTCCCTCGTACAGTTGCGACATGTACAAATCATTCATATCTCGGATATCGTCATTCTTCATCGCACGAGATATTGTCTGCAATACTAAAGTTAAGTTCAGTTGCAATTCTCTGGTAACTGAGATGAGCTGTAAAACAAAGATATTATTTTTATTATCGTATAGATCGGTATTGGATACAAAAGTTGTAGTACAATGTAATAGATTGTACGTTAAAGATTCTATTTTATTTACTTTGTTCACTATTGGTATCGTGGCTTGAGTATTTATTTCCTCGAACGTTCTTTTCATGATTGCAGCTATATCAGATGCAAAGTATTCAACAGTTAGTCGTTTGCCGTCAACCATTGTTATCGTTGGTTTTACCAGATCGGGATTTTCTGTAAGAATTATTTTTTTTCATTGCATATATTCCTTTTGGGGTGAAGGTTGGTAGATTATTGTTAATATTTACCAAATATCCTAAAAGTCTCTTCATCCTGTAGAATAGGTGAATTTCTCTTTCCAATTTTCTCGACTATTCGAATCTCCACAACTGATCTTTCTGGCTGGGACGATTCGAATAAGGTTTGTGGTATTTTACTCAGAGGGAAATCTACAGGTAGAAATGGAAATAGTTTGATCGTTTAACAAAGTTATATGTATGGAATCTTTTAATGCTCACAGGATGCTGTAGTTTTTAATCTATAATTCTTCTTATCAGGCACGTTGACTTGTACAGATGCTTCAGAGATTTTTGCAGTCTTTATAGCCGATGATGTCCTGAAATTATTTTAGGAAAATGACATTATATATTGTTCAAATTGTCAGGAATGGTTTATCGATGAAAAGTTATAGAGTACCTATTTATAGTTGTATTAAATCTATTTCTTCCAGAGCGTTCGGCATTGACTGAATGTGGTTCAGTCAACTTGACCGAACCACTTTCTAGTATTTTACATCTCTCCAGGAGATTCCCTAATTCCAAACTCTTTGGAATAGTCAAATTAATATTAGTAGGATCATTTGTAATAATACTTTTAAGACTTCACAGAAAGATTGCGGCAACTAAAGTTATACCTGGAATTGTAATTTTGTCTGTAAGTTTTCCTTTTCCTTGAGCAGTGCATTAATCTCTGCTCTAAATTTACTAGCTTGTTCTTCGATGAACTTGGATTTCTCAACTTTTTCATTCTGTGCTCTTGTTTGGGTTTGCTGAAGTTGATGGCGTAGAAAGACCGTTTCACCTTCCTTCGTTATGAAGTTATCCAATAATTTCTTATTCTCTTCCTTCAACCTTTCTACTTCTTTCAAATTAAGATCATCTGCAAAATTGCAGAACATTAGGTAAAATTGACAATGGTATATGAATAACTTATGAATGCTCTTACCAGAGACAAGCACACAGGTATTCTGTGACTGAAAAGTTGAATTATGATTGTCCGTGTCTAATAGGTTCTTTCGAAAGTCATCAAAAACCATAGTGTGCTCATGCATATTAAACTCTTTTCTAAATTCAGAGGAAGAAATTTTTTGGGAAGGAATCACCATATCTCGATCACTCGATCTCATTTGACCATTCCTATAAGAACTGGGAATGGGTGAGCCACCATTTTGCCGTATATTGGAATTTTGATTAGACTTTGCCTGAAAGACATTCTGTTTTGGAATTTGTTTATCTGTAGTTTCATAACTGATTGATGGCACTGAATTTAGGTGATTGTTCAGAGGAGACTTATTAAACTGCTCAGGCTCCTTAAAGGTTCTTGGTTGCTCATCGCAAATTTGTAACTAGAAAATAAATATAAATGATCACCATGTCTCGAAAGTAGATCACTGTACAATTTTTACAATATAAACTTGCTCCATAAACCTGAGAACATGCTTGAGATGCAATGAAATCCATTTCTTCGATATCTCCTTCCTCAAAATCATCTCCCCAAAGATCATCATTTTTCACAGCTTTACTAGTACTTGGTTGATACTTTTTTGTCTTTGTTTGTGCCTGAAGTTGCGTTACAGTGATTTCTATTTTTGCTTTCTTTGCTGGGGAAGTAAAACTACTTTCAAATAGCTTGCCATATCGCTTGGACATGTTGTTCTAGGAATCCCCAATACACCTGATTCTGTAAATTATATTTGATAATATATTCTAGATTCGTATTATAAGTATATGAATAATTTTAATCTAAAAGATTCCAGTAAAATAAAGCCCCACAATAAATTATTCATCATTCAAAGAAGTGTTAATAAAGAAAACACAATCCATGAATATAACAATTAAACGTGCAAGCACTATAGTTATAAGACAATTGATTGTCTGAAGCATTAGTCATAAAAACTTTTAATTAGTAAATATTCCTAAGGATTTTTTAGTTAACTATTACTGATAAACTTGTAAATATTAATAATCTTACCCCATCACATATACAAAATAACCGATTAAAGTTTCTTTACGGAGAACAATACACAAATTTTAGAAAAATGATCACATATTAACTCAGCCTAATTTATTCTGAGTGGGAAGGAAAATTGTTCCTTGTCCTGAGATATTAAGATGAAATAAGGTTAAATAACGCCAGAACCTGTCTCATGTCACGTTTAAAGATGTTCTTTCTTTTTGTTGACCTGCATTTAAAGAATGCTACCAACTATCAGTAAAGTACTTTTGTTGAGAACAAATTCAGAAGTGAGTGGCGCTATCTAGTGCCAACAAGCAGTAACCTTTAAGAGAGTGGTAGCGTCAATGCAATTTATCTTCATTATACAAAACAATATTTATATACAAATATTAAATACAAAAATGTACTTATTGAATATAAGCATTTATTATATTTATTAATATTTTATAACTTTGTTTCTTTCGTGGTCTCTTCTTGCTTTAAATCCAGTCGACGTTTCTTAACGTAATGTTCTATTCTATTTTCCAGACTCGCTGAAAGAAGTTCTATATAAATTACTGTTTTCATACAAACACAGAACAAAAGTACCACTAGTGGAACTTACCACATGTCATTCGTTTCATCAGTGGTTGATACACTTTTGATTGTACACCTTGCAGTAAACAATAATTTTGGAATTTGGTATCGACATCATTCCCTAGTTTAGATTCTAGCTCCGTAAGCATATTTCGAATCATAGTTGATCTGCATAAAATATTTATAATCAATAGATAATTAATTGAGAATATTTATAAAATGAAACAACATGGCAATGAGTTATTTACTTAATAGTATTAAGTGCCCAGTCTTGTTGCAGCGTTTTTATAACTTCCATTAATTCTTTATCATCGATGAACCATTCTCTCTCCTCGTACTCACAGTGAAATAGATTCAATGGAATTTCATGAGCTAAATTGTATTGTGGTTTACATGGATATCTTTCAACATCCAATAATTCCAGCATTACTTCAGGCTTCTCATTTCCTTGGCCAATGAGTAACAGAACACCCATAATGCATCGAATCTGATGCCACAAAAATGCTTGACTCGTAATAATAAGTTGACACATATCATATCCTTTAACGAGTAGAAGCATAATTTTAGGGCTATTATAAAACAGTTTTTAATATTCAACTTCTGTAATGTTAATTTTTTACCCTCGTTTTGATCAGGATCCCTTCTGTATACACTAACTTCTGCATGAAGAATTGATCTGTTAAAATTAACAACACCATTGGCCACATCCATTTTGCAGATATTTCGAAAATCGTGATGACCCATGATGTATTTCACAGCATTGTTCATAGTATCGATATTAAGATTTCCTCTTGGGAAAAAGTATTTGTACGTTCTGTGTTTGCAGTCAAATCTTGCTGAAAAATTATCTGATGCTGGTGACCAAGCTATACAACGTATATTCTTGGGCAAAAGCCTGTTTAATATCTTGCAGTAAGGTAATTCAGCTTGCAAGTCATTCTGATTTTCAAGTGAGAGTCTACTGCGAATGTCTAACGATATCACTTGGGAGAATGCACTGACACCCTTATCAGTGCGACCACATCGATGATAATTTGAGGTCTCGCGGTTCTCAATGCAACAACTTTTTATCAATGCTGCAAATAAATAATGCTCTACCGTACTGGTAGTATCTTCTTGTACGGCAAAACCATGATAATCCCAGCCAAGGTAATAGAACTTTAGTAAAATATGTCTTTTTTGACTTCTGTAATAAAAATATAGTTGTTATAATTTTACTCCAGTCATAACATGATTGGCTTACTTTGAAAAATCAAATTTTTTTTTGTTTTTATGCTCGCTCGATGATTTTTTCCGTCCTTCCTCATTAGTTTTGCTGATTATCTTTTTTAGTTGGAAGTTATGAGCCTCGAGCTGCAGAATTCTGTCAATCAGATTCTGAAATGTAGAAATTGATATTATACCTATAAATCAAATTTTGAATCACTTGGCGCATCTAGACCTCTAGTGAGCGTTTTGTATACTAAGACACGCGTGTGTGCTTTTGCTTCGAAAGCGCGTACCGCTGAAATATCTATTTCGTTATGCTTTTTGGCCCTTAATAAAATAATGATATGATAATGGAGAAGATATTTTGATTTAGTAAATGACAAACAACTTTTATAATTTATTCCTGACCGATTTTAACAAGACGTAGAGTACATATGTGAAATTCTGCACGAATCAACATTACCTCTTTGTCTAGCAGAGACAGCTCCTCTTTCGTAGATAGCTTTTTAGATTTATCCCTATTTAATACAACACTTGTCATGATTCTTTTTGTGAAACGGCAAAAGAAATAACGAACAACTCATTGACTCTTAAGTTGAGTAAGCTTAAATACGTGTGACTGATACCTGTCACGGATAACATAACCTAACTTTAAATGTAAATTCCGCCATTTTACAAAACCAAAGATATTCCACTTGTCAGAGAGTCAATGTAATAACTTAATCTATTATTTAAATGGCAATATAACAGAATTTAGTACATTACTGATAAATAAAAATATGTAAATTATATTGTTAATATAAAATAATATTTCTTATGCTCCTACGAAAAATTCAACTTATGCTTGACTACTTTCAACTATAAGTGAGAGGTCTGCCATACTCTAAGCTCTTTGAAAATAGTCTTTTTAGCGTGTATTTCATACGATACGGTATGTATTCACGAAATCTGTTATTTTAAAAGGAATCTTTATTAAAACGTGATTGCAACAACATGCAATTAATAGAATATTGATTTATCTATGCTACTAATACGATATTTAACGTGATTCTATGATATTTTACGAAATTACCACTTTGTAACATACGTATGGTTTTGTTGACGGCTGCAGTGAGTAAAATGTGGTTATGTGCAAAGTTTTGAACTAGTTTGTGCTTTTCTTTATTTCAGTTGCTTCAAAATAAACAAGCAACATGTCCATCCGCCCGGTCTACAGGCCCACTATCGTCAAGAAGAGGACGAAGAAGTTTATTAGGCATCAAAGTGATCGCTATGACAAGCTCAAGGTATTGACTTAACCTCAGTTTTGAAATGTTCAATGTTTTCTACTAAGCTGAATTGAGAATTCTTAAATATTGGTATCATAAATTAAGGATTGATACAAACCGTACTATTGTTCACTATAATAAATAATTTTGATAACATATCTATCATTATATATCAAATGAGTAAGATATATTATTGTAATTCAAAACAATAAGATTCATGTTACCTGTTTTAATAAGAATGAATCCTTTCACTATAAATTTATATTCTAAGATACTCATGCTTTGTATGTTGGACACTGTCAATAAATTGTTGCTATATGTTTACTACATATCATTTATTTCTGTGCAGCGTAACTGGCGTAAGCCCAAGGGTATTGACAACAGAGTTCGTAGGCGTTTCAAGGGCCAGTATCTGATGCCCAATATTGGTTACGGAAGCAACAAGAAGACACGTCACATGCTCCCCACAGGATTCCGTAAAGTTCTTGTGCACAATGTTAAGGTATAAATAATTCTGCAGTCACTTAATCTTACATTACACAAATAAATAACTTGAACGGTACACTGTGCATGAACTGACAAATCTTTATACGCAATAGGCATTTCATAAATATGTTATTAACTTTTAATTTTCTTTACAGGAGTTGGAGGTCCTCATGATGCAAAATCGTAAATTCTGTGCGGAAATCGCTCACGCAGTCAGCAGTAAGAAGCGCAAGGCTATTGTCGAACGAGCCCAACAGTTGTCAATTCGTGTAACCAACGCGAACGCACGTTTACGTTCTGAGGAGAACGAATAAATTGTATAACTTTTTATCGCTATGCCTAATAAAAAAAAGTAAAAACAAATACATTTTTAATTTCTATCCTGTTATTTTCATTTACATACCATCACGTTATCTTACCAGAAGCACTTGGTTTAGGAAAAAAAAAAAAAATGTGTTTTGGAGGAGCTGGGATTTGAACCCAGGACTTTCAGCATGCGAAGCAGACACTCTACCACTGAGTTACACCCCCAATTTGTAAAGAGGTACAAAATTCATGTATATAGACAGATCCATGGTATTGAAAATACGTTATTTAATTAATTTTATAATTGAATCCCAGTAATTAATAGTACAAATTTATTATTAAAAATATATACTGCCATTTTATACTGTCGTTATATCATACTGTCTACCATTAGAGTAATACCAGTAAGATATGGAAACTTTTATAGTCACGTGTACGTGACACTTGACATATTAAAATATTTTGCCAGTGCACTAGGTCGAGGCGTCTCGCCAACTATCTTTAATGTAGCATCGATTTGTCCTCCATTAAATTTCAAAGAGTTTCGATTCCTTGTCCAGTGACTGAAACAGCCATTTTATACCTGATTCCATAGTGCAGATATGTCCGAGTTCTACAATTCAAATAACCTCGACCTACCATGCCATAATTTCATATCCCTGTATCTGATTGATCAAGAGAAATTTGTCTTTTTTATCGATAAACTAAATAAATGCTGAAGTTAGCTTTTTGGCCTTCGTACTCGCTATAGATCTAGGTCAGGATTTATACCGAAAGGACGACAAAATGTCGCCGATTCGTTATACCGTCCTGACTATTATTCCCCAGCTGGCAGCCGGAGTGTCAGCAGTGCTGCCGAGGCCGGTGCGACTCGTCGTTTGTTAATTATATAAGCAAGTCGTTAATTACAGAGAAACAGGATAATCAAACTGATATGTCTCCGTAGTATCCACCACCATCTTGAATGAATCGGCCGTATCAGTATATCCGTCATCGTATAGATCAAGGATGAAAAAGATTAAGAAAATCTACCTCTCAGTCCATAGATCTTGTATCAAATTTCTAATTAAATTTCGTAATACACAATGGAATGAATTTTGGAAAAAGATTTCAGCATGAATAAACTCAATTCACTTTATCTTCCTAGTAAGTCCCAACAATATCTATCCCAAGCCAACATGGCCGACCGAATTGACAAGAGAAAAATTTCCAAGGAGCTTTTTCTGCGTAGCTTGAAATAAGCAGAGGATTGCGTGACGAACAGTTGGCTGACCCAAGCGAGAGATTATCGACCCTGCTTGACCGTCTTGACTGGAGTTCTAATGTAAGAAGCCAAATGGCAAGTTCGAGCAGGCCACCAGCAGCAGCCAATTTATCTCTAGATCTTGCTGGAATCACATCGCTCGAACTCAACTCTTCTCGTATATACATAGCTACCTACTCCTTTGTCCAGTCACGGCAAGTCACTAGTTCATTTTTGATACAGCGAATTGATTAAACGAGAATTAAGGTAAGACAATTCTGTGGAAATCTATATGGTATATACGTAGCGAACACATAACCTTTATTTACAGAAATGACGTTTCCCTTTGGCAGGTAATCCAATTTAATTGAACAAATACCTTTTTGACACATGACTAACGTGTCATTACATTTTAAAATGTATCATATAGTCTTCATGCAAAATATGTACAGCTCAATGATTTTTTATATCGCAGTGTGCTAAAATTTATGATAAAAAAAATTTAACGA
The DNA here is from genome assembly GCA_030142655.1 of Trachelus tabidus. Taxonomy (NCBI): domain Eukaryota; kingdom Metazoa; phylum Arthropoda; class Insecta; order Hymenoptera; family Cephidae; genus Trachelus; species Trachelus tabidus. The sequence continues at coordinate 445,525 of JARQTI010000506.1, forward strand.
CATTTCTACGGAGTGACCGACAATAAATTGCTTGTCAATTATGGAAGTCCTTTATATAGGATGGGGACGTTATCGAGATTATTTTCCCCGAAAGAATTAGCATTTTCCGACACGCCATCTACCAGCGTCCTTCGTTATTCCTAAACGCGACTCTCTAATTTCGATATAATCGACGTCGGGCGATATCGATTGATCGTTCGATCGAAAATGGCGGTTTTTGTCGATATATTTTGGATTTTATAATTACAATCATTTTGATTCTCCCAAGTACTCCATTAAGCTGTACTATGCTGTAAATTAACGTAAGACGACAGCATAAAATTATTAATACCTATTATGACCTTCTTAAGAAGTTACAAGATAAGTAATAATGTCTTCCTTCTACGTGTATATGAAACACTGACATTTTTCATATGAATGTAATTCACTTAGCTAAAAACATTACGACCTTTAAACTATACGTCCCTGACTAAATTCATTTACATTTATGTCCATTATTTATTAGCACATGCCACATATCCACCCACATATATCACTGCAGTCTTAGAATATCGATACTGCAAACGGATGCGATGTAAGGTAAAGCAAAGAATTTTGTTAATTAAATGACTTTTTTATAGCTCCTAAAAGTCTTTGTGTTTATAGAATGTATACACGTAAAAGTACAATATGGCAAACTGCACTGGAGAACTAGTTGCATGTATTTTAAAAATCGGAATATCCTGTGCAACCTATTTATGGAAGTGCGTCAGCATCACGATAGCGCGAAAATGCATAAATTACATTGCTCTACAGGGTGGCGGACGTTTAGAGGCCATCCCTCCTTGAGCTACCGTCGCCATTATTTGTAATGAATTCAATTCCCTTTGTAAGAATTTATAAAATAGCAAAGTTCTATCTGACTACGAATTTCTTATTACAGACGTTGAATCATCGCTGAATATTATAATGCGATGCAGGAACATTGTTTAATATAGACAAAAAACAGAAACGTAACGGAAAAGAAGGAAAAAAAAGTCACAGTGACTGCAATTCTGGAATTTTACGCCGTCCTGTATACGCAGCTATATTCTCCATAGGTGATACAACGTATAACGAAGTCAGTGACTCGAATCGTATGCTCTCGACCGTAAATTCAAGTTTTATTTCGAATAACAATTTATACTTTTCGATGAAAACCATATATTTTGCCTAGCTTCGAGTATTCGAATCATGAAGTGGGATAATTGAATTTTGAAATAATTTTTCAAATTATATTCGGGTTAACGACTAATAAAAATTTACAAAATTATAAAGAGTCAGTATCGCAGACATAATTATATAATGCTACCTTGTGGGATCAAAAAGATACTTAAAGAAAAATTTGTTTGTTACAGTAATAAATTTTATATATAATTATAAAACTAATTATTTATTGTTTCAAGTATCAGTAAGTATACGAACAAGAAAATGATTCATTCTCAGCTTGGAATCGGGTAGGGTAGTATAAACCGTGAGTGGGGAGCAATAGTTTTGCCACTGCTTTCTGCGGCCACAGTGTGTAGATCCGTTCGCTAGGGAAACTGTCAGTGTTCCGTAGGATACCGAAGGGTGAACATAGTGCGACTTCCACGCCCGTGAAATTCACGATAACAAAATAATACAAAGCAAAGACAGCCACTAATAAAACCATAGAGCTTATTTCGAAGAGAAAATTTGTACGTGCGATTTTTATTTAAAGTGACTTTATCGGAACTTACTAAAGACAGAGCAGCAAGAGACGAACTGCGCCATGCATCGAAATCTCCTGCTCTTGGTAAGCTAACATTTTAGTAATATTTAAGTTTTTTTAAATTTTTATTTATAAATCATGTTTTTTTTTATACAATTGACATAACTTGTTATGGTGTATCTTGAGTGTATTAGAACGGTACTTGGTGCCTTAAAGCATTAATTCGTTATCGATTATTGTTCAAAAACAGTTTCGGCTTAATAATTCATGTTTTTATTTGGGGTACAGGCACTGATTGATATTTTATAATATTAATTGATTAGTGGAGAATAAAAACTTGTTAATGACATGCTCTCCGAATGATTATTCAAATTTGAATTGATAGGAGGAAGGATTGGTGCAGTTGGTAGAAAAGACTGTACTATATTAAAATAATGAATTCCCACCTGGCTTACTAGTCGAAAATATTGATTACACTGTAGAAGCTGAATAATCAAATTACAATGACTGGCCGGTAATACCCCATATTCATGAGTAAAGCAAGAATATAGAATTCGAGGATGATTAATCAATTTCGAATTCATTTTTTTAATGTCAAATGAAAGCAACAAGCAAATTATTGTACAATTCTTTATTTATCTGATGACAAAAGTTATACCACAGTATTTTTTGTAACTTGACAAATACAAAAATATATCTTTTAACACAATCTCGAACTACGATTAATCAGATTCTCAGTAAATTGATCTTGTCGTTCAATTCCGAAATAGCGTAAGCGTAATTACATTTACCCTTATCAGTACGGTGCTTAAACTGAAATATAACGTATCACGGCAAAGTCATTACGTGGGGCTAGCGTATGTCACGAATAGGGTGAACTGACTTCAGAAGAGAAAAAGCTGTGGAAAAGTAAAATCAAATTTCTTAAGACCGAAATATTATCTGGCCCTCAGAAATGAAAATGCGACTGTTCCTCTTGCTTAGAATTAAAAATAAAAATAAGAATGTAATGCCTGACGTTGACACGGTCTGCAATTGATTTCAAAATATTCTAGTCTTAACGGAAATTCGACTTTCCCGAAGGAAGTAAGGATTTACCTAAGTACAAACTTATGCAAGAAACTTTAACGTTAGTCAAAAGAAATTGTTCTTGCTCTGAATGTACGCGGCAGTCTGGGGGTTGAATAATTGCTGGAAAGAAAGGGAATTATCCTAAACACATACGACACGTCGTATTTTCACGCCATGCACTTCGGTTCAGCGGTCACATGCCTGTGCCATGTTTTATCATCGGGTGTGGTTCATGTATTGTACTTTAACACGAGTGTTTGTAACGTCCGGCAAATGGACGAACACGACGGCAGGTGTTCGCCGACCCTGGCTACTCAGGATACACCATTTCCGCATTTACGCTTTGGTTACCAGTTGATCTGGATGAACTTAGATTTCATTAGTGACAACAAGAGTGTTAACGATAGAGACGCAGGACAGTTATATTTCATAAGTATGAAAATTATGAATTATAGTAAAAGCTAGACATTACTTATTAAATAGAATGAAAATGTGAACTGATGCTTGGAAATTTGTTTTATAATTCTTTTAATTTACACAGTAATTAACTACATTGGAATCACGGTGAAGTCCTGCTCTCACAAGATGGCGTCTCGATTCAGGACTACCGGTATCGCTTTATTGGGTAAGATTCGACAAGTTCAATGTTTATTTGTACGCTGACAATGAACATTGACATGAATTTTGATTTTATAATATTATTGTATGCACAGCCTGCAGTGTATTCTACATTGTTAATGGTCAGAGTTGTTCGAACGAGGAACATCAAAGATGCGTATCTCTTGCTGATCCTCTTCTCAAGGATCCGCATCTTATTTTTCCTGATAATATTCAGGATATAGATATGGTTTGCAGGTAGCGAAATAAATTATATGTACTTTAACTATGTATTAATCAACTAGTCTACTAATTTCAATTGACCGAATTCATTCAGTAGCCTTCAAACTTTTTCTCTGAACAATGTTTTACCTACTCACCGCTTGCAAGGGAATTTGGTTGGATAGCATGACAGTCATTGTTCTATGGAATTTTCGTGGCTTTTGTATTCGCAAGGTTATCCGCCTATCATCAGTCGCGCACAACACGTTTATGGGTGTTCACAATGGGCATACGTCGCATCAAAAGCCATATAATATTACAAACTCAATAGCATGAAACACGCGTGCGTTCACTATTTTAATTTTGCTCGCCACTATTAAGTTAGGAAAACGTGAAACTATCGTGAGCTGACAATGCTGACAACTTTATTTTTATAAAACAATGATTTCATAATAGTACTAGCTATATACATGATTTACAATAATTTATAATAGTGTATTGTTTAATTTTTTATTATTTTTATAGGACATGGACCAGCTTTGTCGATTGCATCACAAGATACATACAAAAATGTTTTACTGAACAAAGGCGAGAACAATTTAATTCTGCTGTTCAACAGCCAATAGCATCTGTGCATCAAATGTGCTCGGTGTCTACGTATCAGACTGGTGAGTTAATAAAGTTATGCAGGAAGAATGATGTATGAATTAATTTGTACGTTGAACTTGATTGTGATTAAACAGTTTCGTTTGTCTTGTTTAGAGTATTTGAAATACGCCAGCTGCATTAAAGCGACTGTTACCGAAACCGAGCATTGTGGAAATCAGTATGCTGCTTTGGTTGACGAAGTTTCTCGTGGTGAAGTTGCTAAAACGAGTCTTTGTTGGTACGTAGGATTTTAGAGGAACTGGAATCTTAAGGTGGAGTACAAATTATTAATAAACAAGAATAAGATTCATCGTGCCATTTTATTTAATTGCAGTTCCCATTATCACTTCCGTACTTGCGTAATTTCTGAAGCGAGGAAACGATGCGATGGCAGCCAATCAGGCGGAACTGCGGCTAGATTTTCCAGACAAGTACTGGATAAAGCTTTGAGTTTTTTGCAGGATCAGTGTCAAAATTATATGTAAGTGTTATTGATGTGATAAATTGTCTAATGACATTGGTGTTTTACTGACATATTTTTTTTGCTGGTTTCAGACCAAACAGTGGAGACTGTCCTAATTACAGTACAGAAAATTCTGTTCTATTATCTGTGAGTCCTCTTGGAGAAGGATTAGAGAATATTTTAGGCACTAGAAGCAGACCTTATCATCGTACACTACCTACAGACACTTCCTATTCTGGTCAACCTAGCGACAACTATGATTCAGATAGTAATTCTGCATTACCAAATGGTTACAGAAGTACTGGTCGATCTTTAAATCTATCTCCAAGTAATCATTTAGAATAATTAATCAAATTTCATAATGTAAACAGATATATTAAAGTAGGGTCTTATGATTTCTCAAATGTTTTGTAGCAAAGCAACCTGACAGGGATGAAGTCTGGTCACCAGCAACAGGATTGTCAATCAGTAATGTTCCTATGAGGACTACAGTTAATAAAATTGAAGGTTCAATGACACCAACTAAAGTTGGTGGAGATATGGAAGGGGAAATGATAGCACAGGTAGAATCGACAGCAACAAATTTTGTGCATCATGACGAGCAACCAGGTAATAGTTTTCTGAACAGCCCCTATAAATATGAAAGTGCAAAATTAAATGTTTGCCTTTGGTTTTGATGTGTCTGCAGCTGTTGTTGTTACACAAAGACCAGCCACGTATGGCAGGGGTATGTCTTGGACTTCACCAGCTAATGAACCAGCATCAGAAGTACCAGCCTGGGCTACAAGTACTTGGCAAGGTTCTAATCAGGTAAAATATTCCAATCTATTAAATTATAAAGTTTATAATACAGATTATTATAATGAAGGAACTGTTCTTTGCTGAGCATTTACATTTTATTTTGATTTTTTTTATAGATACCGGTAACCGACGAGTCCTGGTTTTCAGGACTTCCAGCCGGAAGTTTCGGCGGAAATAATATCGATGAGCCGAATCAGCAAGGTCTCTCAAAGAACGGCCAAGTAGTAACGAGAAGCAGCGTCTACATCCTCGGGATTGCTATCAGCATTTTTTATTTACTGTGAAAAGTTTTTCTTGCGCGATACCTTTTTCCCGAGTGGGAGAAAATAGTGGTTTTGAGATATGATTGATGAAAGAAATTTGATTGATGAAAAATCCAGACTTATCTGTTGGCTCCATCTTGTTTTGCATTCTAGAAGTAAAATTGGCGTTAAAGGTGCCACGATTTGATGTTACCACGTTCACCGGAAGTGAACGCATTTTTAAATCCAATAATTGGTCTTAATTTAAAACGGCCGAATCTGCTTTATTACTGTGAGAAGCAGTATCGTTTTCCAGCATTGTAATTGTATCGCATTGTATAAATACTTGATTGAGAAAAGGAAGAAAGAGTAATTATTAGTACTAAGGCGGTAACGGCTGTTGGTATTATTATCGTTGAATCTATTACATAGACATTTTTATATATATACATCCTTTACTATACTCGTTGAAAGTCGCTTTTGTGACAATCGACGAAGAGTGTCGTGTACATGAAGATGAAGATGATTGAATGATAAAGAAAATGTAGTAGGTAAAAGAAGTGTCTAGTCCGTCGTAAACTCAGAAAGTCTTTTCCAGTGTTAGATCCTTAATCACAGATTATACAGAATAATTCCCACTACAGTAATTCTACTTTTGATGTAATCTTAAAGCATTATTGATGTACTGCACTGTTACGCGCGCATGCTGGACTATAACCGCGTTTCTAAATAAAATATTCCAAATGAATATTTCAAAGAATAATAAAGTGAATCAACCTTGATGCAAGGTTTTATAATTTTGAATCCTCATAAAATACCGAATGATCTCGGCATTGAAAATAAATGATATATGACACAGATATTAATAAAATTAATTCTTGGACAAGTAACGAAATAAACTTCTAAATGCTGACGCTTTGAGAAATTTGGGCGATTCGCTTAGAGATATTTCAGATCCATTAATATTAATGGTGACACATGGATAGGAGATTAATGAAGAATGATTTAAAAATCATCACTATTATTATAGTCATTAGAGATTTACAGCATACTATACAGGAGACACAGGATTCTTTATATCTAACGTATGACCATTTTATATCTTATTTTCCTGATACAATATAAAAACAAAATAACCACCTTTGGAGGTAGCCATTTCTCTGTATTAATGTATGTGATTCTGCCGTGCAAGTCTTTTAAAAATTTCTAACAGAGAATAAAACAATTGTTTCCTCGTTTAAATCGCGAGACGCTGAATCTAATGGTATTTTATTCCTTGTTTTATTCTTTTATCTTCAATGTAGGCCATATATTAATGTCTACGCTCTTGCAATGGATTCGTGTGAGTTTTAAAAACCATCTCGTTATAACAATCTTTTTTTTATTTCCGTCTATCCGTCAGAAAAGAAAATTGGTTGCAGTACAAAAAGAGTGGGTTTTAATCCATAGGAGTGTACAATAACATTTTAAAGCTCTAATTCCAAATATTTAAATAAACTATCTCAATTAAAATCTATGACTCGTCTAACTATTGTTTATCGCTAGTAAATATATCAAAATGTGAAAAAAAAAAGTTAAAGAAAGAGACAGCAAAGCAACACTGTACACGAATCCCTTGGCCGAATCTACTGTTAATTGTTCGCTAAATAATAATGTGTAAATAAACGCGATAATCACATAGTACGATCTCTGTGAGAATATGTTTGAAACTTAATAATAATAATGGGACCCACTATAACAATCTACAATGATTCTCTATGAAGATAAGGATTATTGTAAAATCCTGTTTGGTCGATGGCACGGTCTAAGCATCTAATATAATCGAGTCTCAGAGAATTATCATTACAGTTACATATGGTATCTAGATTTTTGTCTATTAGATAGTTAGACATACGATTCTTTCATAGTTCTCTTACTTCATCCTCCATCTTTTTTTTTATACACAATATAATATTCTTTGGTCTTAAAATTCTGTCCGATACCTAAGAAACGTATAAGATTCTTCTATATAGTACGATGCTCCTCGACGAGCCACGGATTGGCACACGGCCATTTCATTAAAAAAAAATTTCAATTTCCCTCACTCGTCAGCATCCACGTAGAACGATGACAGCTGATCGTACAAAGACGCTAGGCGTCGGGACGCTTCTAATTGACTTTCTAGATGCGCGAGACGCTACCGTGTTATTGCACAGCTTTGTTGTTCCGCCTTGTTTCCTTTTTTTGTTCGACAACAAACTTGACAGAATATCCAGAGACAGGACCGGCCATTAATTCCGTGACTCTCGAATTATAAAAGTTTCTGTAATATGGAGGCGACATCCCCCATAATATGACAACATCCGTCATTCGGAAAGAGGGTAGGAGTCAATTATTAAAAAGTCCATGACCTCCGACTTATAACTTACGTCGATTTCGGGGTGGAACACCGAGTACCAAATATACAAAATATGAAAATTTTGCCACCGCGGTAAATTTTTTGAAAAAATAGGTTGTCACGGCCGGCGACATACATTGTGTATTCGGTATCCGACATTTTAGATGGCAGAAGCTGTTATCGTACAGTTGAGTACATAAACGATTGGTTTAGCTAAGACATAACCAATATCCTCAACTATCAGATACAGTTCTACGTTAATTTTGGACACACTCTATCTCTCAAGCACGATCATTCACACATGATACGCATGTAATTTCTACGCCTAATATCGTCCACTAATTGTCTTAATTCATCATTTATCCTTTTGGGTGCTTTCCATTTACTGGCACAAGCCGACTCAAGTCGACTTGTGTCGCTAAAAGTGCTTTCCATTTGATTTGTGTCGCCGTGTGCCGTCAAAAAAGTCATGTAAATGGAAAGCACCCTTAATCAGCTTCCTTTGTTTTCTTCTTCCACCGTATCTCCCGAACAGAAGGTACGAATTATCGGATAAAACATCCAGTAGGATATCCTCGCAAAACTTAACTTACAGCGGATAATACTTTTTCTGATAAAATATATATACATCGCTCTGTGTAGTACGTCAGTCTCTTAAGCCACTGGAGAACGAATAACTTGAATGGCACATCCAACCGTTTCAATTAGCTCGAAGTGATCCGCCATTTTGGTTCGCTGCTGTACCCAATCTTTGAAAGATAAGCAAATGAAACGAGTATATAAAAAGTGACGAATTGGAAATAAAAAATATGGAATATTTCATAAGAGTTGGTGACGTTGTCGCCACTGTCGTCGGAAATGGATTGAGAACCAACATTGATCAGGTCAGGCGATAAAGAAATAATTGACACCAATCGATTTGCGATGACAGAGGAAAAGTTAACGACAAATGTCATCGCGATTATTAGGACGCGCTCTAATACATCTCTTTTCTAGACGACAACTATCTTGTGATTGTTGCCATTCGGCAAGAGAACGTAATAGACACGCTTCCCCTTATCTCATTGAAACTGCTGCACGTTCCCGTGATACTGGTTACTCGTGAATGCTCCATTATTCGTCTGATCATTTCTTTCAATGACACTTTGTATTTCCACGACCGATGTACCACTCTGTCCATTGCTGGGATTTATATTAGCTGCAGAATTGGTAACATTGCTGGAAGTAACATTGACTCCGTTAGGCGTCGTCGACGGTTGCAGCTGCTGCTGCTGCTGCTGTTGTTGTTGTTGCACGTTTGACGTATTGTTGCCATGATTACTATTGTTCTTAGACCTGTGTCTTAGTTTATGAGTAGTTAGATACTGCTTTACGGAGAAGGCCTTCATACAGATGTCACACTTATAAGGTAGAGGATCCTGGCATCCAATACCGCCGACGATGTTTGGTGCGTGCGTGGTAAGATGCATCAAGTAATAATGTTTTACGACAAAGGATTTGCCACACGTCTCGCATATGTAAGGCCCCGACACCCCGTGGGTTTTGCGATGCTTGTGAAGGTTATCCTTGCGTGAAAAACTTTTCCCGCACATCTCGCACTCGTGCATCTTCTGACCGGTGTGAGAGACCGAATGTCGCACCAGGTGTTCCTTGCGGCTGAAGGCTTTGGCGCAGGTTGTACATACGTAAGGACGTTCCCCAGTGTGGAGTTTCCGGTGTTGAAATAGATGCTCTTTCCTCTTGAATGGTTTTCCGCAAACGTCGCAGCTGAAGGAATTGCCATTCGTTTGCGCGCTCTCGTCCTTAATGGCCACGTCCGATACTTCGTTCAGTAGTGGCTGTGCTGTACACGTGTGACCGTTTAGCTGACTGTTCGAGGAGAAGTTTTCACCGCATTCGCAACATATGATATTGCGGGACGACTGTGATATTGCCTGGGGATTTACGGTGATAAGAGACGTGGATTCCGGGACTGTCCGTATCCTGAGGAACTCGGATATCTGACCAATGGAATTGCGGGAGACGCCGTCGTCGGAGTTGTTCTTTACATAGTCTTTGAACTCCTTGTCGTCTCTTCCTGAGGCGGCTTGAGCAGCCAAGGCAGCTTCCTTGAAGCCTAGACTTAGCAGAACCTCCGGTGATGCTTGGACAGTGGTATAGGTTTGCACATTTGGATTACCAGCATCGTTTTCCTGAGACTCCGTTTGAACCTTTCTGATCACTTGCTGGGTTTGTTCCACGGTCGGCTCATTTTTTAGTATTACGTTGTTGTTCTGATGCTGGACTATCTGCGCCTGTTGTTGTTGCTGCTGATGCTGCTGCGCGTCCTGTTGCGAAATCTGTACCTGTTGCTTCTCAATTTGTTGCAGCTGCCGTTGTTGTTTCTCGAACTCGCGATGCTGTCGTTGCAGTTGTTGTATCTGCTGTGTTATCTGTGCTTGTGGTTGTTGCTGTCCTATCTGCTGCGAAGGATTTTGTTGCTGACTTATTTGAGTCGGTTGAGTCTGCTGCTGATTCAATTGTCGCTGTGGTTGGATTTGTTGGGTTATTTGACTTTGGCTCTGTATTTGATTTTGAACTTGCTGCATCTGTGCAGTCTGTGGTTGATTCTGCTGTTGAGGCAATTGACTTTGCGTTTGATTAGTTTGCGGCTGCTGCTGTTGCGTCACTGGCTGCGAGGTCTGTTGTTGGTAGCTGTAGTGTGTCTCTGCCGTTGCTTCCAGAACTGCCGCCGCGACGCCACCTGGTTGCATCTGTAAAGAGAAGTAAAGCATCGACCTTCCTCTACAAAGGACCATTGTGATATCCTTCGCTTGTGTTACGAAGTGGATGACATGCTAACAGGAGTAGTTCCTAGTAATTTGGCGCGAATTTTCTCAACTACCAACCAAAACCAACCTGCATAGCACATTTATATTGCTGCACCCTTGCCTGCACTCCACTGATTATTTGAATATTTGACCCATTCACGTTGCTGACAACAAGAGATTGTGGATGTTGTTGCTGTTGGGACTGTTCCTCCGTCGTAGCTATCTGATTAGCTGACACTTGCGATGGAGATGGAATTTTCTCTAGTTTCAATGGATCTTCCTGAGGACTAGATGGCCTTTCTTTCACGTTACTCTTCACATAGACCTTGCCTTCTTTAAGGAAGTCCTCTGAAAATCGCAAGGACGTAAAGTATGATTCCAACATTCCTTCAGCACTGACAACAGTTTCTCTAAATTCAATGTAGCTCTCCAGCTTCTTTACACATTCGTGACAGACTATCTTTGGCAACGAATCCCCCTCCAGAACCTAAAACATATTAATAACACATAAAAAATCACATATTCTCATCACTAAAAATAAATAATTTCAACAATATTAATATACTAGCCAAAAAAACCTTACAAGCCTTTCTATGAAATATGAAATAAATACATTCTATTTCCCAATCCCCAACTAACCTTCTGACAAACATAATGTACATTCAAATTCTTTAGTCACATAAGTACAAAATGCTCAATGACACACCGCAATAAAAGGTACTGAAGCCAATGAAAAATTATAATTGAAAAGAGCATTGTACCAAGTGTCAGATCAACAATAATAATACGTTTCGAATGAACATTGCAACAAACATGAAACAGTAATAGAAATAAACTCGACCTGTATAGGCAAATAAGTCTGTATTTTCGTTTGCAATTGTCGCCTGCGACCCTCATCACGAAAAATATTAATTTTATCCCCTTCGCTGCTCGTGCACAATCTGCATAGCTCGTAGTAGTTGACCCTGCGGTATCCTGACATTGTTTTATCTCCGATGTAGCCGAGGCCACTACGTTCCGGATAAGAAATTGCGAGGAATTTCACACGCGGCACGAAAACCGCGCGTTCACGCCGTGTATAATGGACCAAACATTACTCGCGACTTTTATTCACCCAAGGAAACGTGACATTTGTTGTCATCGGGTATCTCCGGTCCCCGTGAGTATCAACTGCGGCCATTTGCAACTTTGCTTCAACACTCGATAGCATCGTGGCGCTCAATTTATGAAACACATATGTTGCAGCATGTGGTCCCAAGTTGTCAAAGTGCCAAAAATCTAAACTGCGATCAAAATTGATGATCTCTGTAAAGGCCGAATGATCTTTGACTCTTTGACTTTATCACTGGCTTTCATTTTCTGAGCAACCAATTAATAAGATGAATGAATAATAATTTAAATCTATCCACTGGCTAATCTACAGTAGTTCACGAAGGCTACGAAGATGTTGATAGCGATTTTGTCCGCGAATTTTTAAAAAGATTGCAATTAGTCAAATTTAGAGATCCAGTAACAAATATGTTCAATTCTTGCCTAATAGATCATTTTCAATTGCCTTGGATCATGTCAATATATTGTATAATATAAATAATTCCTGGTAGAAAATAAAGAAATATTTTGAACTTCTTATATACTTCGAGATGTATCGATATTTATTCTGTCAGGGCTGCTAACTGGGCCGCCATTTTCTTTTACCGGAAGGTCTTGTCTGCTTCGGCCACTTCGTGGATCATCGGGATCATCGTCGGTTGTCGTCGTCGTAGATTCGCCATTGCTGTCTTTACAGACGAATTTTCTTTGGGCTGTTAACGAATATTACGAACAAAATGTTGAACCAAATTGTGCGGCCACTTGTGCGTCAGGCTGCAACGAAAGGTAGACAAATTAATTACGATAATTTGCGTTACGTTTCACTTAAAATGAAGCGTTGCGTAAGTTTTCTATGAGCAGTTACGTATTGTGAGGAATACACCACTTTAGCGATGGTCAAATTTTTTATACAGACGACGTTACGTAATAATTGTTTAATTAACCCCTAGCAGTGTTTTTTTATTACTTGAAATGTATTGTTTTATAAATTTGACAGTTCTGACATTCAGGATTAAAATATTGGAAATTTCCTCATTGTGCCTTGGTTATCTGGTGTAAATTGTCATGTAGTTGCTTGTTGTACCGATACAAGAATAGAAATGATAATTAAATAATTATACTGATGGTAGAATGTATGACTATTAATGTTATTTATTAATTTATAATATTACATATGTTAAGGAGCACGCTCTTATCATCCTCCATCCACATTGAAATCCACAACCATGGATGATTTACCCAAACCGCAGGGATCGTGGCAGAAGTATCATGAGGAGCAACAAAAGAAATTTAATATGCAGTTAATTGCTGGGATTGCTCTGTTTGCTGCTACATTCACTTTTGTATGTATTCATGTATCTTTTACACACTTTTCTGGTTCATTATTAATATTATTAATGTTTGTTGCAGGCTAAACTCAATGGCTTCTTGTTCTTGAATTTCTATCCTCCAACTCCTAAGGAAGAAAAGTAAAGGTGGTGTTGCGTAAAATTATGTAGGCTATTAAGTAACTATTCGTGCTATTGTATGACAGCCGTTCGGATCCCTGGATAAAAGTTTAGGGATATTGAATTAGTCGTTTCATTTCCGACTTAATAAACGCTGTTAATATTGTATATACACTCTTTCAATGAAATGCATTTACAGAAGTATTTGGAAATGAGAAAGGGATAGGATGTAAAGATCTATAAACAGCCTCCAGCTTTTTTTTAACTAAATAGCTATATTTAAATTATTATCTGCAAAATTATACATATATATCGCAGAACTATATTACTATAATATATTATGATTTAATGTTATTTACACTTTCGAAGGATCGAACTTTTGATATTTTGGGGTTTAGTGAGATCGCGCTATTTCAGAAAAGAATTCTAAAATATCTTGTATGGTAAATTCTAATGTTACCATACTGTCCGGATAACAGCGCTGGATCAGTTCTTCAATGTAGATATACTGTGCGATAAATTCTCCTTGCATCTCGCGCCATACAACCTGCCTCATAAAATTGTCACTAATGAATGAAACCTATTATGAAACATTATGAACTCTGTTGTACAGTATGGAAGATTACCTGAAGCAAATTTTCCTCCTCGCACAAGTGTTTCTCAACCTTTCTGTACAAATTCTCCAGCCCTTTCTTTACTTCTCTTGCTGGATACTCTTTAACTACTCTTCGTAATTCCTGTTTACTAAAGGCCATTTGATAACTAATTTCTGATTCCTTAACACCGGCACCCACTTTTGCTTGGACTCCTTCGAAGAATAGCTGATGAGAATAGAATATGAAAGGAGAAGAAAGATGAGAAATAATAACAGGGTAATATAATAAAATTATAAAATATTAAATTTACGTTTAGTTTCTCTAAAGGCCGCCCAAAATATTGTATAACATAAGCTCTTAAAGCATCATGATATTTTTGCTTAGCTTCTTTACGTTCGTGATCCAACACAGAAATTTTTAATTGGGACAGAAGATCGTAAAGATGATGAAAGTTCTCTGAAATGAAAATAATCAAAACATGAGCATAAACTTACCTAAGACAAAATTAATTTTAGCCACATACCCATTTTAATAACTTCCTGCGGCGTTTTATGATGTTCTGCACTGTGAATAACAATGGCCTCGAACATGGCACTGACCAATTTCGTGTACCATTTCTCAAGGTCAATTTTTCTGTCTGAATTCTTGAAGATCTTCTCAGCAGTTCTAGCAAAGTTCTCAAAGTTCTCCACGTACGGCAGTATACCACACTTATTCCTGCGATTGACCTTGGTGTCGCGTAAAATAGATTGAAGCTGGGCTTGCATGAATTTGTCGAATGACCTTTTGACTTGGACAAGTGCAGAAGCAAAGGTCATCGACAGGAACGATCCAGTATCCTGTGCTGACATGACGTGCTGAGATAACCGGACCAGGACGAACATACACCAACTGAAAATAAATTATCAATAAAATTTCTATCTTAAGCCAGGATTATAGGAAGGACCTACAAGCTGTCTATTTTATCAAGATATGATATAAAGTTATTCAGTTCCGGTTCCAAAGAAGGAAATATGGCAGCCATGGTCGCTCGCACTTCCTCGTTGAGTTGGCGCTCCAATTTTTTACTAGCTGTTGAAGTGGCTGATCCAGGACTTGTTGCTCCGTTGCTCATATTATCAACCTCATCAGCTTCGCTACCCTGAGGACCAACAAACACAGCTAGAAATGATCTCAGAGAACCGTAAGACAATCTAAGAACCATTTATTTACCTTCGTTGGGGACAGAACCGAGTCCAGTTGAAGGAAGGATATACAAAAGGCTTGTTCAGCTAGGCAAACCGGTTGCATCTGAGACAGGACACGATCCAAAACAGAGTCCAGGAAAGCACCTTCACCTTGAGGCACCCAGGTTTCACCGCCAAGAAGACAAATCGGTGCTGCTGGCACCAGGTCCTCGCCTTTCTGCCCACTGGACTTGGATGGGTTGTCTGAAAGGTAGATGGATGTCTTCCTTTTTCTTGGATATCATAATGATGTTTGATTTTCTCATCGATTCCTACTGTGAAGTCGTTTCCCGATTAGACGCGTCTTGGCCTCCTCGAAGAAGAGCTTCAAGTCCCTCTGATACAATTTACTCATTGTGCCCGTGTAGACCTTTGTTAATTGCATGAATGCTTTATTATCCAGTGCCCGCAGCAGTCGCATCAGTTCTGTATAAGGTTCTAGCTCACGATGAACTGTCTGATGAGCTGGCAGTGTTAGGTCTGTTGTCGATGCTGGAGTCTCGCCAATATCGTTTCCCTGTTAGAGACCATATTAACTAGCAGAACTTAATTAGTCTCAAGTAATTGGTTTAGGATGATTGATTACCAGATGAATAAAAAGATTGTTTAAATGTCTAGCAACTATTAATGAAAATTTCGCTTTCAGTTTATCCAGGCGTCTTCTTTGTTCCGAGACGGCGCCGAGTCTGTCGAGCCCCGGAGGAAGTGGAGCTTGCATTGCTTTTAATAATGCAGTACCTGCTAGACTTAGTTCCTCTCGTCCACCAGGAAGCTCAGCTTCACTGAGAACACGCTGATGTTTAGCCGGAATATCCAGTTGAGTCTTAAGAATGAAAATTATAGGTCAATTTATAATTAAAGGAATAGAACTTTTTCGCTCTTGATATTTACTATTACAGCATCCAATTGTTCCAAGAGAAGTCTAGCATTGTGATTCGCTGTATGAATTGCTTGATTCTTCTGGCCCACCCTGGCCATTGCTTCTCTTATCCTACCAAGAGCTTCGTCGTACACTGCAAGTCGAGCTTCTACAAGAGAAGCTTCTGTAATAGCTTCCTCAATACCGTTCATGAGTTGTGTTACTTGAGTTTCGGATGCAAGAACTGATTGAACATTTTCCTAAAAGAGAAAACTAGATGCTGTCTTTTTTTTCTTGCTTTAAACTCTATACTGTTAGCGAAAATTATCGTATAAAATTTTCATACCCCATCAAGGACTGACAGATCCTTTGAAAGAGTCTCCATGAAAAGTTCAGCGTTAGAGACTGCATAATCGCATCCTGACATTAAATTCGCCAAATCTGCTGCTTCCTTATCGGTTATTGGTTGATAATCAGATGGGATAGGAGATGCCAGTAAATCTATAATGTTATTAGATATAATGTATGATTTGCTATCAATAAATTTACTCTTTAATATTGTTGCAAAATAAAAGCTATGCAGTAAGAATCAGTGCTTATGAATGAAAATATGTGAGCTGCATACTAATGATAAGTGCTTAAAGGTCCAGTATGTTCTTATGCTAACTTGGGAAGCAAGGTTAATTGTATGCACAAGTTCGAAGGTCATGGCTCTGACCAATATTATTCCTTTATGGGGAACCCTTGAAGAATCATGGAACATGAAAGCACACCTGGTGTAAAACTTATACTGTCGCTCTCCTTCAATGTTACTGGATCCATCAGCCAATCCTTGGGAATATTCTTAAATGTTGGTCTCTGTGGTAGACTGCACGAGTAAGTATACAAATTGCTTATGAATGTTCGTCGTTCTTGTGCCGTTGTGGCAGACCATTTGTAGACTTTGTCAATATGTAATTCTAAATCAAGAGAATCAGGATTAACGCTGTCCACTGTTTGTATATCGGTAAGGGGCCAAGATTGCTTTTTCTTGAAGACATTCTTATCGTTCTTCTTGACCTGGTAAAGTAACAGTACTCCCGGTGTGTCTGTGGTTGTTGTCAAACACAGAAAGCTTGTTTTCTTTTTTTTGTATGCTTTGCTTACGTAGCATACACTCAAAAGTTTCTCATCGTTTGGCGTGAAGATCTCACGTTGTAATGTATGACGAATTGCTGCCATTCTGTATAAATTATAGTCCGTACTCTCCTCAAATCGATTGTAGAACCTCCTAACGTTGTCATGTAGTTTCCATAAACTATCGTAGTTTTTGCCTTAAAAGAGACAATTTCAATATCAGCCTAATTAACGAAATTTATAAAGAATTATTGTAGAAAGTAAATTATGTAAAGTACATAAAATGAAATATAAAAAACTGATGAGCAAGTTGCACAGGTGCGTTAATCGAAAATTAACATTAATATTACATATGAAAAATAAATTACTTATCCTTACATATTATTCACTCTTGCCAAGACAGTAGCATATGCAATCCTTACTGGTTCTACGACGGCTTAAAATAGTCTTATTTATTTTAACATGTATGCATGTCATTATTTTGACAGAGAGGCGTAACCAGAGCCCATGCTCCACATATACTGAAGTTGTACGCAATCGTATGAAATAATCGCAACAGTAACGACTATCTTCACACATTTGCACAAATAGCGGGAAGTAGTTTAAATCCCATCTTCCTAAACGTGTATTATACATACCAATTAAACTATCATAATTCGGATAATATTCCGAATAAACCAACAACAAAAGGCAAAAAATACTCACGCACTTTATATTACGTTAAAATTGTAGCACCGTATATGCGTCAGCATTGCGTAACAACAATAAATGAAAAGATTGCTCAATTAAATACACCTTGAAGAAGTACGTGATATTTTTCTCAATATTTAGGTCATTATAACACAATACCATGCGTTATCTTTTATGTTATCATACGATCCAATTCAGTAGTCATTATCTTCATAAATCTTTCAATTGCAATGATTCTCCAATGTGGAATACCAATATGTTTATCAGCCTCTCGTCTAAATGAAATCTTCTAAAATGTTTAGGAGTTTAACGTTCAAAACACTAGGATCTTTTTTTCATGGAATCAACAGCAGGGAAAAAAATAAACTGAATTGAACGAAGAAGCCAGAGAATGATAAAGTTACTTAAATATTTAAAAAAGATAAAAAACTGTTTGTTATTTTAATGTATCGGCGTAGTGTATAACGTATACGTGTCTAATAATTGATACAAGTGTTTGGAATGCAAAAAAATAATCTTTCTTCTTATTTTTCTTATTTGAACGAGATAAGCCCCACCACTTATCCCAGACGAATTTTTCAAACACTGATTATCCGTAATGCCAAAATTATCGATCTTATCCTATCCTAGATGATAGTACACTTACATTCTGTATAAGATATACAATTGTCAATCATTAGTACTTAAACTGTATTGATAATAAAGCCTATCAGACATGATATATTTATGATTGCTGTATACGGATTTATAGAAAAGCTAAAGATTTTTAGTTCTGTGCGGCAGGCGAATTCGTTATCGTTACTGTCACTAAGCGCTCTCTATAAGTATCAATTATCAGAGAACGAACTCAGTATGAATGGGAGTGATTACAAGAAGCAACAAACAACAGAGGATTTAATGTAAGTGTTAAATTAATATCTTTCGTTCATTGCCACTTTTAATAATGACAGAATAGCAGATAAACAAAAATAAGAAATTATTGTGAATTCAACCTTTTTCAAAATGTCCTGCTTTCTTTCTTTCCTACTTTTTTTTTTCCGAATTTTACCTGAGCCTCTCACGAAACAATTAGGCGCTTTTAGTGGGCCGTTTAATCGAATCGTCAATTAAATCTTACGATGTGTATTTTCAAGGCAATACGATTTCATTGTATCTGTATAACGTGTCAGGGATAAAGCCTTCGACGTGAGTTTCTTCTTTTACCAAAACTAACCGAATGCAAAGCTGGACTATTGGTTGGCTCGAGTGGAAGGTTTTTTAAATGACCAATAACACAGCTTTGCGAGGAGCTGTGTCAACTCGGAATGTATAAATGAAAAACTTATGGAGCTACCAAGTTGTTTGCAAATATTAGCACGCACTGTGCCAGAACTTGGCAGTTTCGCGAAGTCTCTTCAATTGGTTACATCGTATAGGAAACATAATAGTATACTATATGTATAGCTTTTGGATATTAAAGTGATTTCAGGTAATCAATTTACTCATGTCATTTCAAGTTGTCTTTGATCGAATTCGATCAATTTTTATGTGTCATTGATCATTTATATAACACTCGTAACAGTGCCATACATTGTGAAGTGTACGAGCTTTTCAGAATATTCAAGCAAAGTTACTAGATCGAAGTGTCAAAGTGCTATTTTGTGGTATCGGTATATTGTATTTGATAAATAAAATAGGATATATTTTTGTTCTATTCATTATTCATCTGATCTATTGTAGTATTCAGTAGCGTCATTATAAAGTGGCATAACTTCTATCTATAACATGATAAAATAATTAGAATGAATTATGAAAGCGATATAGTGCGTTATGAATATATTTATGAGCTCTTATCGTAATGTTTTTGATATTTATATTCTCTACTGCAGTCTACAGTATTATATATATACGTATGTTAAGGATAAGCGCGGTTCCTCATTCGCGGGGCACTTATAGAATTTACACTTACCCATGATCTCTTTCAAGAGGAACTAATGGGAGCAATTGTACAGTTTTCTTCGCCATCTTGATAACACTGAAAGCTTAAGCAGTATTTAAATTGACAGTGTCAAGAGGAAGAAGCGACGAGCGACCATGAAATTTCTTTGTTCCATAAGAAGCGGAAGAGAGATGGATAAATCTGGAGAGAAAGAAGAGAATGGTAAAGAAGAGAATTGAAAGTATTTTGAAAAGAAATATTTTTCTTTTTAATTGTCCTACTAACGGTGTTATTTCGTTCGACATAGACTGTGATATACCAGGAATGCATGAGATGGATAAAATGGGTTTATATCAGATCACTATGTATATTATTATCAGTATACCTTTACTCCTCTCTGCTGGTTTCACAGTGGGTTACGTTTTTTCTGCTGGTGACGTAAAATACAGGTCGGTTCGCTTCTTGCTCATGTTTACCTCGTCTAGTAGTTGTATTATCCTTAATAGACTGTATTCTTTATTTTTTAAAGTACTTGTTATTCAGATGCTTCGTTCCGGAATGTGAGGATCCGTTGAATACGACATACAGTACAACCTGGTCGTCATACGCGGTACCCTCTGCCAGCTGCACCAGGTACTTGGTGCACAATGTATCGGAAACGGACGTCTGCACGAAATCCTCGTTCACCAATGAAACCGAACGCTGCGAATCCTGGGTTTACGATCCTACCGAACGGACCATTCTGAATGAAGTAAAAAGAAATTGCAGGATAAATATAACAGTGTCGTATGATAAAAGATGTACGGAGAATTGGTCTATTAATTGAGAAAAACAATTATTCTGCAGTGGGACCTCACGTGCATAAATAACCAATGGAAACTTACCCTGGTGGGAACGATAAATAATATTGGTCAATTCGTTGGGCTTATATTTACCGGCTACTTGTCCGACAGGTAAGACTTTTTATTGCTGGAATAGACAGAGCGTTTATGCGATGTTTAATTATTCTCTTGTTTCTATGTAGATTTGGACGGAGAACGATACTTACCTTCTCGACATTTATTACCGGCGTCTTTGGACTTTTTCATTCGTTTTCCGTGAATTATTGGATGTTTCTCGTTTGCGAATTCTTGATTGCAGTAGCATCTGCTGGTATTTACAGTGCTGGATTTATACTAGGTACGTTTCAGTAGGTATGCTTACCGGCAGATGGCAGGCGAAACTAAGATTTTAATTGTAAGTCAAGAATGAACTTTTTTTTTCTTGCTTCAGGAGTCGAGCTTGTTGGCGTGAAGCAGAGAGTTCTCGGAGGAACAATAATAAGTTGTATGTATGCCGTGGGAGAAATTTGTCTAGGTTTAATAGCAATGTGGTTAAAATCCTGGCGTGCTATTCTTAGAATGATGTATGGACCGGCATTATTGGCTGTTGCCTTGCCGTTCGTAATACCAGAATCGATTAGGTAAGAATTATCTAAGCAAACATAAAGAAGGAAGACAATGGATTGTCTACGTGAATGAATTATCTTTAAAGGTGGTTGGTGATGAAAAGAAAAGGCGATGAGATTGCGAAGATTTTTAAAAGAATGGCGTGGATGAATAGAATAGAAATATCCGAGGACGCTGTATTGAAATTCAAAGAAATGAAATCAGAATACGAAAAGGTATTGAGAGGCATAATAAAAGAATTAATCTGATGATTATATTTCTCTTAATTATGTATATGTTTTTTTAGCAATCTCTAAAAGAACCAATTGACAAATTAAATCTCAAACAAGTTCTCAGTAGATCTAAAATTCTCATTCGTTTGCTGGCGTGCATTTTCTGCTGGGTGACAAATACTTTCGTCTACTATGGACTCTCCTTAAATTCCGTAGCTGTTGCGGGTGACAAATACCTGAATTTTATACTAGTGGCAGCAGTGGAGATACCGGCTTATTTCATTGCTTGGATGTTAATTGAGTATATCGGTAGAAAACCAGCATTGTTCATATCCTTTGTTTTGAGTGGATTATTTTGTCTGGCAATCGATTTCATTCCGTCAGGTGCGCTGAAAAATGATAAGGAAATATATAATAAAAAGATCCGTAGGACCAAAGTAGTAACGATATTTATGTGTATTCAGGAATGTGGTCGTATCTTCCTCTGGTGTTGTACATGGGTGGTAAAGGCTGCATAACGATGGCATTTGGAATAATTTACATTTACACTGCAGAAATGTTCCCAACATCACTCAGGCATTCCTTGTTAGGAATATGTAGTATGACTGGACGTATAGGATCGATATTGGCACCGCAAACTCCATTATTGGTAATTTAAAAACAAGTTTAAGCATTCAAAATTGATTTGAAAATTAGTTGAATACTTTATTTTTGTTTAAAACCCGTTCTCTTTTATTTAGGGAAATATATACGAAAGCCTCCCACTTATACTATTTGGCAGCATGGGGCTGACCGCTGGCTTTCTCTCGTTAATCTTTCCGGAAACTCTCGGTACGAAACTTCCGGATACGCTTTACGAGACAGAAAATATTGGCAAGGATTTGAAAAAGAATGATAAGGAATGGTGTCACCGTCGTGAGAGTAAGCCTTGAAGGAAAAACATTGTAAACGCACCTAAGTTAGTGAATTCCTCAGAAAATCTCTAATCATTTTCTATATAATTAACAATGCGGCTTCAGCATTTATCTCCTAATAAAGAACGAAGCTTTATTTTACTCTATAACAATGTCTCTACGTTTACCAATTAATCCAATTAAAACTTTTTGTAAACTTCATCATCAGTATTATCAGTTGATCCTCCAGATAACAATAAACCGATAACTGAGCAACGAGACTGTTATCAAATCCGCAATGATTCACGCAAGTAAACTGATCCAGTAAGTCGAATGACTTAACCAATAACGAGAATAATCCATATGAAACTCGTCTAGTGTCATCAAGAGGCTAAAATTGTAATATCAGTCATTGTTCATCCTTCATCCTCAAACGGAAAAATACGACAGTGGCGCCACCGGCGGAAATCGTATACATATCCGGTATTTATCTGAAAATTAAAAATTCGCTTAGTGGATTGAGAACTAAAAGAATATCCACATAAAGTATACTTTATCCCTTGCTAGAATTATCATTAAGAGTCATCTTGTGGAATAATCAAGTTGGTATGATCGATCGTAGCAACTTAATAACACCAGCAGACAAGGTATGGGTACCTTTTAGCTTTCAAATGAACATTTCGTCGAGATGCTCTTGGCAGCAAGTCAGCTGGAGTAGCGCAGACGATGACGGTCGAACAGTAGAGTCAGTAGTGGCAGTGGAGGATCCTGGGCATCCGAGGGAATAAATTGGACTGTAGGCGTTCGGGTATCTTCGGATTTCCCTACGCGCCTACTCGGCTGCCATCGGTTCGTCAGTCTCTCACACGAGTACAAATAGCGAGGGAGCCCACGTTCGTGATCACGAGCACAGGCGCCGTAGACGAACGTCGGGGCTCGGTCACTAGGTCCTCCTGAATACTCTCCCTGTTCGATTCCCGTTCCCGTGGAATAACGACGCTCTCCGCTTTTACATCACAGAGACGCTCGTCGTACGGTCGACGCGAATTTATACGGTGCGGTGGGATTAATTGGCTTGAAAAACTGTTGGCTGTTATGCGACCGTTACGATTTGAATATTTGAACTGTTGACGTCGTGTTCGATTCAATTTTTGTGCTTGTCTTCTCACATTCTGTACCGATCTTTATATATATACTATTATATATATGTTTGTTATCATCCTTGTGCCTGGACAAATCCTGTACGTGAGAATGTGGTTGTTTAACGGCGGCTGTAACTGAATTTTTGATATTTAGTTTATGGGTTTGTTTGATTGATATGTGTTACTAGGATTGATATTGATACTGTTTGATGTTGGTCATTATTTTTTAACTACCATTGGCCACTGGACTGAGCATTTAATGTATATATTGTTTCATGAGGCGCTTAAGGTAATTACAAATTTTATGAAAATTATAATACGCTGCCGTGTCTTTGACTATTTTATGCGATATTTACGCGTCTCTCAATTACTGTTCTAGAGGGTTTTATCATTTTTTAATGTGGGACTGATCGTATGAAAATTGTACAGGGTTTTGATGGCATCGTGTATCTATATTTCCATTTGTCAATTAGTCGTGCATTTGTTAAGAAGAAGCGATATCTTACTATGAAATTACGGAAACCGCAGAGACCGCAGTCAATGTCGAAAACCACACTGTCATATTACACAACCACGACACGTCTGTCACATGTTAAAAGGGACGATGCTGCCACAAGGAATTTGACATAAAGACGATATTGAGATAAATGTATGAAGATTGAAAAAGACAAAAATATTGAGAAGTAGGGATCTCTAGGATTAGTCGAAATTAAATTGTGTAAATCAGAAAACCATGATTCGTGCCCAGTAACCGTTAATACCGTGGACTAATCTACTTAGACGGAAGTCGCACAATTACAGGAAACTCCAGAAGGATTAAAAGGAATAGCTAAGTGATAATTTGAATTTTCGCAGCTTTCAACTTCATGGAAATAATCGTGAATAAAGAGTGTAGGCAAACAGGAAAAAAATGCATACAAAGAAATCTAGCGAGAGACATAGCAAGAAGGAAACAAAGAGAAGGCATTGTCTGGACAATATAAGTTCAAAAAATGGGAGGTAAAATTGAACAAAAGAAAAGTACGAATAAAATCCATATATCCGACTCTTGTAAGACAAAAAGAAGGGGGGAAAACAGCAAGAAAAAAGAAAAGGTTTATCCCCAAGGATTTTCCATGACTACAGTTATCTACAGGTACACATATCCATCCTAGTAATTTCATTCTCGCCAGGGAAGTGGCCAATCGTAATTTCGTTCCTCGATTACGTCGTAATCCCTCTCGAGAACTTCCATTTCTTCCTACAGGATAGTCCAGGTCCTTGCGCTACCAATTTCTCTTCTTCTTCATCCCGGTTAGTTTTTCAGCCCGCCAATTTCAGTTCATAGATTAAAAAGAAAAGAATTTCATTCCTCCCAAGTATCGTGCCCATCTTGCTCTCAATTTTTCTCTCATTTTTCTTCTGGCAATTCGCTGATTGTGATGTCACCTTTATGTCTGGGCAGAATAGACACAAGGTGACTGGTAATAAGAGAGGGAGAGAAAGAAGAGAAGAAAGGCCTGGAGGATCAGGCAGTGACTGGAGTGGTGTAAAATGAAAAATGATTCCTACGGACAATACGTGAGTTCGTTCCTGCCATTGTGTCAGGAGGGATTCCCAGCGATTACCCATTCTTCAGGGTTTCCCGTACTCGTTCATTCGTTCGATCAGGTGAGTCCTCTTTTATGTACTAAAATCAGTCCTTAATGTTTTTTAATACTTTTTTTCTTTAACTGTTTCTTTCCTTTTGTTACGCCCCTCACGTATTACCAGTTACCTTCATATTAATGTACAATTCTGTATCGAAGGTATAAAGCAGCTGGAAATACGTAATTTATATGTGTATCTATGCTCTATGGCGTATTTCATGTTTGATTGTGAATTCCTATTATGACCCCAGTGGTTCATTAAAAATGGAAAAGCAATCCGCAGGATAGGTAATTGGAAAAGGTTATTATACTGGCAATTTCACCGAGCATCAAGTATATATAAGTGTATATACGCGTATACCATCTGTATACAAAGTATCCAGATACGTACAGGGCCATTCAAAAGTATTGTATCGCGTGAAGTTGGTGCTACTACAGAAATCAAATGGACGTGGCTAACTTCAGTCGGTGCAATCTCCTGGCTAACCCTGTATGTAAAGTACATATAGCCGTTACATGCAAGAAGTGAAGATTCAACGGTAGTTACTCATGGCATGTCGTTCTCGTAAATTACGAGTCATAAATTACGTTACTTCATATTGCAGTAACAACGTCAGATTAAACTTCCTTATACAGGGTGGCCGAAACGCGCTCATCCTTTTTATCGATCGACGTAGTGACGGATTGCAAAACATGAGAATCCATGGTCATTGAAAAGTATACAGAAGGGAAGAAGATTACTGTTTTGGAAAAAATACAAAATGAAGTATTATAAACCAAAGAATTCATAGATATTATCCTTTCGGAATTGGTACCCCTGATTTTTTCTTTCATAACGGGTCTCCTGAGGCCGCTTTAGACGATACCCCAGGAGAATCCTTTTGCCCTTTCAGGGCTTTTTGAGAGGCCTAGAGGGTAGCGCGAAGGGGGGTATGTTGTGGGTGAAGGCCACTTCCGGGGGTGGTATACTTATTTATTGGAGGATTTGCACGTTCCCGTCATTTCTGCGGGTAGAAACTTCCTCCGTCTCTATCCTTGTAGCTGATCTCCCTCATCTCCTGGGCTGGTTCATCGTGTGTTAACGTTTTACGGCTGTGACGCGACTATTCATGCTACGCCGGAAATTGTAAACATGCCAGAGGATACCCAGAGAATGGCGCAAGCTTGTTATAAGGGTGCGAATTTTTAACTATATAAGGGATGAAGAAAAATAGAAAAACAGGAAATTAAGAATTCGTAGTAAATATGAAAGAGGATTTTAAGTCAAAAGTGCCCGGATGTTATTTCCACGTAATTATAAAGGAGACGGAAGTCGATGGAAACCAAGATGGCGTTGGGTGTATTGCTAATTAGAATAGGGTGAACTCTTGACCCTGTATGGTTCAGGGTATCTGAATGATATTCAGCAAAGTTCACTCGGGCTGTCGAGTGTTTATAATTTTCGAAAATTCTTAAGCAAGCAGTACAAGGTTCTTGTCACGTTACAAATTGGTATTTCGTGTCCTCGTAGTATCTAGCGTTGATTCGAGACTGACCTGTTGATTCGAGTTTTAAAAATCGCTTGGATTGTATCCAAAATAAAATGATGAAAAATGATAAGGACATAACAAGTATGTCAAATTTTTCTGGCCGCGATTCTCACCTCGCGTTTTAAGCTTTTGCCAGAGCGATTTTACAGGGACTGGGTAGCAGGCACGTATAACAGCTACTCGTTAAAAAAAAAAGTTCCCGTTTCCATTGGTGCGACACAATGAGACACCAGCTCGCTTAGAAAGT
The DNA here is from genome assembly GCA_030142655.1 of Trachelus tabidus. NCBI lineage: Eukaryota > Metazoa > Arthropoda > Insecta > Hymenoptera > Cephidae > Trachelus > Trachelus tabidus. The sequence continues at coordinate 472,508 of JARQTI010000506.1, forward strand.
TTGGCACGGAGTCGCTGGAGCTCCGTGAATTTCGAAGCTTAAGAAGGAATTTTTTAAAGTTTAAGGAAAAACAAATTTTAGGGAGTGCTCCCGGTACTTGTAATGGAGAAAAATTACTGGAAATCGTGACTGTATCTTTTTTTATAAATTTTTTCTTTTTCTTTTAACCTCTAGAACCAACCTTAAAATCTCGGACACGGTACAGCACGTTAGTGGGTGCAGGATAGGTGGTCCCACCTGTGAAAAAAGTTGAAGATCAAAATCATCCGTTTATCGTGAAACGATAAAAAGTGATTCAAAAATTAAGCAGAAAAGCGAAGAAACAAACAAATTAAAGAAACGAACGAGCGAGTCAACTATGTTGGCGAAAGAAACATGGCGACGCGTCCAAGAAAGGCTAAGAGAAATGGCGGCGAGAATAAAATAAAAAATAAAAAGGACAGATATTCGTCCAATAGAAAAGTTCCAAGTCGGTTTCAGACTTGGATTTCCAATACCACTTACAGTATACTGTAGCGCATATAGAAGTTGAACAAAGGATAAACATTGTTAAGACTCCGAAACAGCCGTGGGCAAAATAAACCAAAGATTTATATTTTTTGAGTTCAAAAAAAAATAACTAACAAAATATCGCAGAATATCCTTAAAACCTATATTTCATTTTATACATTGTCTAGTGTCATTCCTATGTACGGATAGCACCGCATTTATTGAATTCGACCATCAGTCGCCTATATCTATAATTAATTTTTATAATCTAACTCAACTACTTCCTCGATATTTTAGTTATAGGAAAAATGTCTACCAAAACCAGTGGTCGTGACAGCGACCTTAAGCCACACACGAAATCCCATCATTGGAATGGCGGGCGTCTTCGTCGAATGCAAAACTGGTAGAAATGCATAGGGGGTGGGATGGAAAAAGGGTTTGGGGGGGTAGGGGGACTGGCAGGGTGCATAGTACGAATGCAGATTTTCTCTTGCCTGGGGAATTCCTGGAAGTAACAGTGCTACGCGTGAATGACTTCATATTTTTTTCTTTTTCTTTTCTCTTATGTTATCCCACCTTTCGCAATATATTTTTACCTTTTCTATCGCGAAATTTTCTCCAATCTATAGGGAGACTATCGATTTGAGTGCAGCGCCGCTAGAGCATTTGGGATTCGCGAGCTTAATTTCGCAACCGAAGATCGTTCAATAAATTCATTTCTCGATAACTTGGAAAGGGCTGAATAGATTTTTAGACTAAAATGTTAAGAAAAAAAATGCGCTGCTATATCTCGAAATCAAATGAATATTAAAAAAAATCATTTGGATAAAAAGTCGACCCCCTTGAAACCATACAACTTTTGTTTGAAACTTTTCCCCGTATCTTCATTAGTAACGGATATAATCGAGGTGTACAATTTCGGTGAGACACCCTGTATATGTAAGTCTACGCGGTACGGAAGAACGAAGTATACAGATATATACTGTACACAGGATGTATTTTAGATTTCATTATAAATCGCAGCAAGTCTACAGTGTGTTCGTTAATTTGGGTGAATTCGAATTTTCAAAATACCTCGTGCCATTATTAAAAAATAAAATCGTAAAGAGACCAGATGATTAAACAATGAAATAAAACGTTATGCGTTGTCGTTGTAATAATTTCAGATAATTCGTGAGTGTCGTGAATATTATAAAATACCCTGAAAAAAAATGCAAATAAAAAATATAATCGGGTTATTCAGATATTTCATATGGTGCAACAGTTATAGCCATACAACGTTGCACCGACTGCAGGAAATTCGCGAAAGGGTACCACCCATAATTTACAGAATCGGTATCTACGTCTTTGTCTTACTCGTGTAAGCCCCAATGGGTCCGTCTCTCTCGCACTCGCGTCGAGTATAGGAAATACAAAAAATCCAATGAAAACTTCTCTTTTTCGTACTCGAATAATAATTTCAGTTTGAATTAGCCTCAATCGCGTATACAATTGCGCCTGACCGAATTGCTCATAAATATCTGAAAATTGCCAGTACAGTCGGCTACAAAATATTTTTAAAGAGATGATCGATCGATGCGATTACATGACAGCTGTCAAATTTGACAGTTGCATACAAAACATACATCCTTATGTCAAAGGCAGGGCCCAATGACAGTTTTACTTTTTCCGACACATTCAGAATCGTCTCGAGAGGGTTGCTTGGCTCAAACAAAATGGTGGTGAAAGAAAAAAAAGAGATAAGACGATCTCCGAGCTCTGTGTAAACAAAGTTAATAAGTTCGTTGAAAACGTAACAAGTACTTCCGTAAACAGGGCTGTTGCTCTTTTAAAACAAACAGAGCATTTTTAGTACGTCGAGCCTGTTTTACTTATTGGGATATACCATACCGTTACCCTCGTGAAATTAATTCTTTATTATTTCCCTTTGCCCCTCATTCTACGCCACTGGTGCCACAATCCCTCGGAAGAGGGCACCACTGTCGCTGGGCGATTAATTGTTAGCATCTGTTTTTTGAATAAAAAAATATTCCCATAAGACACCGTAAAGACTCAGTAACTTCTATATATACTACAATAGATTCCCTGTCTCCCTTGGCTCCTATTCTGAATCAATCGGAAGTGCACTCTGCCGGAAGTGCACTCTCTGTACGATAAGACTTAACAAGAAGAATGATAAGACCAGAGAAATCTTATCGCCGGACTGTCTGGCACACTGGAGGACCCATTGATACCGTACGAATAGATTCTCTCGCTTTATTAAACGAATAAAATAAAGTAAGCCAGGTCTGTTGCTCAGCGAGAAATGCCGCAGTTTGTGCCATTGGCGGGGGTCCGGAATGGGCCTTAGAGTCCCAGCACGTAGAGTGACGCAGCCGGGGGGGCCCAATGAAGAAGGGTCTGAAAGAAGGAAAAACTCGGCAGTCTCGTAGGCTGGGCCTTGGTAACCGCATATATACTAACCAGAGCTGTTATGGGTCGTTTCACAAGGACATGTGCCCTTTCGGAGGCTGAAAATCTTTCAGGCCCAAATGGGTCCACGAGTCCCCCCGGTTCTTCTTCTCAGTCGGAATGCAACGTCCAGCTGCAACGCATCATGTGCAACAGTGCAGCTATACAGTTTCCTGTAAGACAGAAAGAGAGAGAAGAGACAAAAAATTGTCATAGGACACTATAAAAGCGGTATGGAGTGGAGAAGATTTTTTGGTGAGTTCAGTAGTTCTTTAGGTAAGAGAGAGAAAGATAATGTTAAATGGAAATAGATAAAATGTTTTTTAATTAATATATTTAACGCACCCGGTATGTACTGTTGCACCTTATGTATTATATACATTTCTATGGCATTCGGTCATAACGTTATATCACGATATATCGATTCTCATGGGGTATACCCCCTTCATGGTAATGTTCTTAACGATTCTACTCCCGCTCGGCTAACGATTTTAATTTGCTCCAGTAACATCATTTTCTCTTCCATCTACCTGTACACGTGTCCCTTTAGGTTGATAAAATCGTCCGCGAATTTTATTGTTGTGCTTTCAAGCTGCTGAAATAGGTGCGGATAGAGAAAAGACGCGAGGAGAGAAAAATAGAAGAAAGAACCACGAGAATGCAAAGAACGAATTGAAAAAAGCAGTAAGGAGAGAAATGCTCGGAGTGCGACGGAAGTCGGTAAGAATTTACGACGGTCGAGATACTCGCCACGTGGAGAAGGAACAACTGTGGGAAGAGAAATAAAAGGTTTGCAAGGAAAGAGAGAAGAAGAGCGAAGTTCTTGCACGTGCGCAATTACGAGTGCTTACGTAAATTTATACAGTGGCGCGGGGGAGCAGGGGCGAATAACTCAGCCACGTGTAACAATAATAGGGTTGAAGTGATAAAGTCGTATCGACGATACAGGCTATGGAATTATTAATGCCTTTATAAAGGCGAAAAATTCAATTCCTTTTTTTTTCCCCGGAAACGCTCGACATTTAGAATGTAAATTGACCCTGGAAGTATATTTTAATTTTCATCGGTATGCTCCTGCACGCATTAAACGTGTTTTTCTCGAGTGAAAACATCCCGTGGGCGTGCTCCTGGATAATGAACGAAGTTCTTACCAGCGAGGGCACTTCGCCCGCACCGAGTCTGGCATCAGGGCAGAATGTTCATATCTCCAGTGCGGAATGTCTACTGGGTTAGATCACCTGGCTAATGTATTATATAGAGATAGTGGGTTTACGGTGAGGTTAGGTTGGAACTGCTGAGACTCTTCTACGTTGGCACGTGCTTCCCTGTTAATCTCTCTTTCTCTCTCTCTCTCTCTTTGATACTCCTGATCATTTCAGGATTCTCTCCATTAAAATCGTCCCACCGGAACTGGCTAACCTGTCTGAATTCCAGAAGGCTGCTTTGTCCTCCCACTACACTCGTGCTCGGGCCACCAAAGAGAATCCATAAATGTATAATGGCCGTTAGCAATGAAATCCTTCCATTAATTCTGACATATTTATATGGCTAATCGAGAAGACCCAGGAGGCAGCTGCTACGTGCACGTGAATTAACTCGAAGCTTCTTCGGCTGGAAGTTCGGCATAGATGGATTTATTTGGAGCTTCCGCGAATTTACCTAAAGGTCAAGAGATAAGGAGAAAGGTTATTCGAAAGGGAGAACAATTATTTTCTTTGTTCTTGTAGCCGTCAATGGACTTCTTTTTGTGGGACTAACCTCGACAATGGGGCCTTGTTCTTGGTACGGGACCCTTTTTTTTATTTTGATCTTGCACTATGGGCCTTGACCATCTTTGATATTAGGAACGGCTTTTTATCTCCATTATCATGTTTGCTGTATTCAATCTTAGACGTCATGATAGGACTGGGCTTTTTTGTATTATGTGGTGGAGCATCATGGGGCGGTACGGCGTTGTCGAGGCTTCTGTCGTTGGAGACTGGAAAAATAATGGCGAAAGAGAGAATGCGGACAACAGGTAGAACGATAAGGAGGAATAGGGAAGAACTGGGAATAAGGAGTCTGCTGATGGATGACATTTATATCTACTGGAAAATTTTTTTCTTTTAATAAGAGAGTTTGGTGCGTTAGGTGCTAATTGACACAATTGCAAGAGTCAAATTGCACTAGAGACTAAAAGAGAGTGGACGAAATTTGTGTGAACTATGAAAATATTTTATCAATTCGTTAATCCCGCTTGTAATTTTTTCCCCAGTGTTTTATGAATTTTGAAATTTGGTATTGTGCGCTAAGGAAAATGGAAGGCGTCCCTTTGTTGGTGCTGGAGAAAAGTTGACGCTTTGAATCGTCAAGAAATAAGGCTGATCGTTTGAAAAGCTATGACATCTTTTTGGATTGACCTGGTATTTCGAAAATTCAATATCGCCATGGAATTTTCGATATGCCCAACTATGCAGGTATTAATCCTAGAGGCTGTTTCCGTGCCGAGGGACATTAATACTAATTTAATTTGACATTAAGCATAGACTAATTACCCTTGCCAAGCGACAATTACTGTATTAACGTTATAAAATATCTAATTTCTTTTTTCCAAAAATTTCTATACATCCTTTACCCGTAATCGGTAATAGAAAAATTTAGGACTGCATTTTTCCACAAGATTTTCACTTTAAAAACTCTCGTGGTACTTAGCCTACAAGAAGGCTAAGGAACCTCTCACCTTTAAGGACAGGCTAATTGCGATTTAGCGAGGTAGAAGTAGACTCGAGGAAGGATGCGTTGCCAAGTACCATACAAGTTAGAGAGAGGAGGGGGAGTGATAGTGAAAAATGAAAAGAGCGGAAAATATAATGAAAAAAAATAAGAAAAAGAATTATTGAAGAAATCGAAGCGAAGGAAGGATGAGGCTGGTTATGACGCGACTACAGGTGGCTTCGGCATCGAGAGAAATTCCAGTCGTCGTTGAAGGTGGATGAAGGAAGGTAGTCAGAGACTCGTAGGTCGGCGGTAGGAAGTCGCTTATATAGAAACGTCGTAGTGGGCCCTCGCTGGTAATCAATACTCTTTGCCGTCATCCCTCTTCTCTCCTACTTTCGCTCACTCTCGGACTCTGAGTCATTCTCCAGTCTCCAAACCCCCGAAGTCGCTGCTCAAGAGAAAATTGGATATTAATTTTCATTTTTTTTACAATATTTTTTAATCAGTTTTTACTTTTTTCAGAATGATATATACACATATATGGATATAATATAGTTGACGTCATACGTACGTGGTATCACTCGTTTGACATATATTTTGTACGCAGCACTTTGTGCCAGGTGTACGTAGAAGGGAATCGAAGATTTTAATAAAAGTTACGGTGAAAATCGATCAACTATTTCTCCTTCTTGGAAATCTATTTCCGTGACCGGTATAACCCATGTAATGGATGAATAATTCTTGCTGATGGAGGTTCGAGCGTAGGGGTGAATTTTTCAGTGGTACATCGACTATTTATTGCCGGCATAGCTATAGCCATCGATTTTTATAGAGGTTGGGTGTTGTGCTTGCTAGGGATATTTTTCTGTGATAAGAGAAAAAAAGAGCGATAGAGGAAATCAGTCAATTAATCAATGAAAATTTATACTGCGCGAACTATTCTTGAGATCTTTCTCGTCAATCGTCCACTCGGTGCTTCGACTAAGACAGTAGTTATCGCTTCCAATAATTATCCTGATTTTCGACTTAACGAGCTTAACGAGAACCGAACGAACCACTTTGGGAAGCTCGTTAATGACCCTTTAAGTACTTAAACAGTAGAGACTCCTTGGCTCCCGTTTGTTTGCCGTTGTTATCATTTATTCGGTAGGGAGACGCGACGCGAATCCATCCAGCCCTAATCAATTTTTAATTGTCAAAATCGTCGGAGAAATTTTTCATACACCGTCGATATCCTGGGACATTCTTTTACTTGACTAATTTACAACGACGTAACGTGTCACGAGTATATACAGGGTGTGCGGAAAAAAATTAATTTCACTGCCGAGGCATATTTTCCTTTCTCTCCCACGCGAAGAAGCCTGGAAAAAAGTCATCGAGACTGATGAAGTGTCTACTCGGGTTGAACCTTAAGGATAATCCGTAAGTGAAATCCACGAAAGCGCCTGACGGCAAAGAGAGAGAGAGAAAAAAGAATATAAAAGAGAAGAATATTTCAGCTACGACACAGCAGAGTGAAATCCAGCATATTTCACATATTCAGACAGCATAATAATACAAAAGATAAATAAGTAAGGAATATAATCTAAAATACATGTGAAGACACTAAGGCCTTTCCCACGCACCAAAAAATTCTCAAGTCGAACGAAAAGTGATGTCATATGTCTAAAAAAAGAAAAAGAAACTCTACACAGTCACGTGATGACGTAGAATCGCCTAACGGCAAAAAAATACGTAATTGCTCTTTATTGTATTGCTCTTTAAACAATAAATATGAGACATTATGAGAGAGCGAAGAAAGAATAAAAGAAAAAAAGGAGATTCACACTTCGTAAGACTCAAAGGGGGGCGCATAACGAAATATATATCCCATAAAAATAACATGGACAATGTACGCTGGGCCGCTGGTAGTAGCCCTTACTTCAAATAAACAGATATTCACTTTCATAACAGTGTTATAACACGGCCTGTCACTTGTGACGAGCAAACTCATTAGACTGAGTATCCTCTGGTTGATGAAGGCAGACACGCTGTATTGGCGTCAAATGAAAATACATAAAACCATGTACGAGATACGCTACTAATAATAGTATACTGTGCAAACAGTGTACTCATTGTATTTTTCAAATTAACGATAAGCTGTATCGGAGTTGGAACTCTGAAAGCTGTAAGGAACTCATGGTATGATCGAACTATGACCTCTGTGTTTTAGAGCTCCCGTGTTGAACGGAATCAAGATTCCGGCCAAGGCTTCAGGATCTGGGGGTTATAAATCTCGAAAAATGTGGACACGGGAGATTTCCGAAAAGTAGGCTAATCAATAATTCAAGGATGAAAGATGGATAAGGACATGAGTTAACCAGTGAGGGTAAAACAAGGAAGAATTTATGTTATTTAATCTCTGGGATCGATATTTGCGTAACGGTATGGACAGAAGAAAGAAATGTATGAGAAGTAGAAAGAAAATAAATTATTTATACTTGTATCGCGTAGGATACTTAATGGAAAAAATATTATTGAAAACCGCTCGAAACGGGCTTCAGCCGTTTTATTTAAAAATAAGTAATGGCCGTATCCGGTTTATGGAACAAAGGGCGCCTCTAGCGGCGGAGAGAAGAATGAAAAAAATAGTCCAAGAAAATATTATAGAGATAATACCGCTGAGGTGAGAGGAGCAAGCGAAGACAAAGATAAAGATAAATAAACAGGCTATAAGCGTTGGACTTGGCAGTGACAACTGTGCCAAACATGGCTACCGTCTCTTTTGAGTCCTCCCGCAGGCGGGCCAACTTAAATAAAGAGCTGAATGTCTCTCCGCGGTTCCTTTGAAATGTCACGAGTTGCGACAAAAGCTTTCGGCTCGATGCTTTTTTAGAGGAAAACTGCCGAGCGGCATCCATCCGTTAAACAGGTTCGTTTGCCTACGTCAGAAATGGCAGAGGGGGAGAGCCGGAAGGGGAAGCTTACTTCCGGTTTAGGGAGAAAAACACCGGGAGATAAATTCATGAAGAATTCACGTCAGCCTGTGGCTTATCTGGGATTATTCGATTTTTGGGGAATCCCCTTCTTCTTTGGCTACCATTACAGAGCTCCTCGTAATTAAAGGTCTAACAACCCTCCACGAGTGCCTGGGTACTGACTGCTATTAATTGAACGGCAAATTGCACTATGATAAGTTCAAGAGGGAAGATCAATGTTTTATGAGGATTTTTATGAAAAACTTGGCAAACACAAAATTTTACCTATGACATAAGTCATATGCATGAACGTGAAATGAGGCCTGGGACACGTCTCTGAAATTTCTCCTTCTCTCTTTCTGTCTCTCTAGCTGGCTGAGAATTTCATACTCTGGAGATTATACGAAGTGTGTTTGATCTATAGCCGGATTTTCAAGAGAAACGTGACCACGTGTTACCCATATGTCGGATATTCCGTTTGCCTGCAAAGGGAAAAATGTATAGTGAAAAAAAAGCGTACATACAGAATCCACATGTCCGGTGGCAATTCATTAGTCAGCCTGTACACACGGGTGAGATGGATATTACACAAAGTAGCAATATTGCTGGAAAGCGTACAGAAGTGGGGACGATAGTGACAAATATTAAAAGCACTATGTGGTGGGATACACAAAACTCAGCAAATTAATTAACATCCGTTCGTTTGAAATGACCGGATACTATATGCATTGTATATATACACATACAAGTAATAAAGTCAGTGTGGTTGAACCCTAACGAAATACATATGTAACTACTAACCGATTAACTTGATTGGTACGGTGAATTTCAGTCGCAATGGAATTCTGATGCTTGCGACTCCAAGAGATTTGCCAAACAATTCTCCATGTTCTGCTTGTTCACGTAGTTCCGCTTGACACTGCATCAGTTCTACATAGCGAGGTCTTAATTATGGTCATAGGACATATAGGCAGACCTGGAGTGAACTTAGGCAGGAAATTATCGACTTCCTTGATCCAGGTACATTCTGGTTAGTTCAAGAGATTCTGGATGAATGTAGAAGTGAGTGAATAAGAATCCCAATGTGGAACAGTTCAATTTGGAATGGTAGAGGTCCTGGTAGTGCCAATGTGCCTAAAAATTTATATTGAAAGTTCAGTGCTGAGTTAAATAAAATAGAAACTTTCTGTAATCGTACATACACTTCTGATGTGTCCAATGAACACAGCCTTTAACAATTTTCACAGAGGCCTGTCCCTGCCAGGGAAATCCAATAATTCGTTACCAGTGCCCATCCACCGGAAATTCTTCTACCTGCCAATGACCTTGAATTATATTAGGGTTGATGGATACCACTCTGGGTATTCATCCAATTGGCTTATGTGCAAGTCTTATGATCAACTGAACTCTAGTCACTCAATCCTTTTTGAGAACGTTTGTCAAGATGGAGGTAGTGAAGCTAGTGCAACGAAGGGAGAAAATTATAATAATAATTAGTATCACGTCATTCGATGTAACCTTAACCTTAATATAATTTTAAATCGCGTGCTTATCATCTGATTGTACGCTTCACTGTGGCAAAGCGAATGAGAATAAAAAATTTGAAAATTCCAGCTCTGCCTGTGTACTGTGTCTATTATACAGGAATTTCGTTCTCTCCTACAATTGTAGGTACGACTGAGTTCAATGTTACTATTAATATCGATCGGTACTATTTTAGGAATCGTTGATAAATTGATCAATCGGATATAGATTCAATCATTTTTTCTTTTTTTTCAGGAGGGCGATGGTGCACCTCCCTTAGCGTGGATATGGTAACGATGAGCTCCGAAAAGTCGGCGTGCCGGCGTAAGCCGGCGGAGAACAATGGCTCGAAGGCAGGGGCTGAACAGCCAGGTGGTCGAGGTCGGATCGACGTGCCGTATCATCGTCAAGAATCGGTTGATCAGCCTGCAAATGCTACCACAACAGCTTCGTGTGCTGAGGATACACCAAACTACCTCGTCTACAAGAAGGTGGGTTACTGGAAAGTATATTCCACATAGATGTCCATTATTGATCATTGGAACAAATTCAATGGTTAATTATAAAGTCTAATGGTTAAGTTATCAAGATGTTTACCTTTTTTAAATCCTTTATGGCGGAAAAGCTGTTTCTTTTTATAAGGATAAAACTTATCAGAATGAAGAATTAAATTAAAAAATTTAATATCACATGAAGCATATTTTACTGTTTTTCCATCATGCTCCATGACTTTATCTTTACTTGAAAAACTTCCAATACAAGTCAATGTGTTTCTTGTATTTGTATGTTGAAGGATTCTGGGTGAGATTTATAATAAGTTACAATTTTGACTAATTGTAAGGTAAATTTGCTGTTATTATTTTACTTGATTTTTAAGTGCTGTTGTTACTATTACTTTTATGGTTTTTATTGCTGATCTTCCAACGTTCTCAGGTTTCTATTTCTTTTTCTTAATACTTCAACCTAATGGGAATTCCTATCGCTTCGCGATAAAAGCCAGCTTGACCCTTGGCCGACATTTTTCCAGAATCTTACTCGCTCACTCTCGATGCCCTTTTATAGTGTCAGGTTACGCCGGAAGCTAAGATCGATTGCTACGGAAGCTTCCTAGTTCGTTACTCCTCTGGAGTCTGCCAAACGAATTAGGAATGTCAAGACGAAGCTGCGGCCATTTCTCATTAGATAGTTAATTGAACCGCGTTAACGGGTTCCTGATAGCAGGAATAGAACAGTCCTTTTCAGAGTCTTGTCGATTTTGCCTTTTTGGTTTATGTCGCTGTTACCTTTTCTTAACGTTTCTTTACAGGAAATCGATGAACAGCATGCCAGGGAGGCATTTTGAAAGTTTATTTCTACGATTTACACGTGGAGACAAATCGTGCTCACGTGTACTTGGCACCATATATCGATTGGTATCGTGACGTACGCTTTTCGTTTAACCAATCGTTTCTCTTTGACTCCGGAAGTACTCTCAGGTCTTCATCTGTACTTGGTACCAGCAGTTCCCAATCCATAAATTACGTACAGTGCCACTGAGACTCCTAGGAAAAGAAATTTTGTTTCTGATTTGTTTTGATTTTGAAAAGTTTTTATACCATGAGTTTTATACAATTTTATTTGACTTTTAGTTACCTCAAAATATTAACTGTAGTATATTATAAACTTTTAAATTATTTCAGATGGAGTCAATAGTGGAAAAGATGTTGGATGAAGTTACAGGTGTTCCGGTGAAGACTGTTAAAAGCTTCATGACAAAAATCCCTTCGGTCTTCACAGGTGATTATCAAAGTTTAACTGTTGATATTAAGATGTCGTCAAGTATACTGTAATTCATATAAATATTATTATCCAGGGACCGATCTCATTTCTTGGATGATGAAGAATATGGATATCGAAGACCAAGGTACTATATGGTAGACCCTGTAAAGTATTGATATAATGATCAATGATAATTATATTTAATGAATGTTACAACAGAGGCTCTTCACGTGGCGCATTTAATGGCGGCACACGGCTACTTCTTCCCAATAGACGACCACTGCCTCACAGTCAAGAATGACAACACATTCTACAGATTTCAAACGCCCTACTTTTGGCCATCTAACTGCTGGGAGCCTGAGAACACCGATTATGGTACTAAAAAAAAAGAGAGAGATAACCTTCCCAATAAAAACTAATATGCAAAGAAAAAATGTTGTTCTGATATCTTGAATTTGTCTATACGCAGCCGTGTATTTATGCAAGAGAACAATGCAAAACAAAACACGCCTGGAGCTGGCGGATTACGAGGCAGAGAATTTGGCGCGGTTGCAGAAGATGTTCTCCAGGAAGTGGGAGTTCATCTTCATGCAGGCGGAGGCGCAGAGTAAGGTCGACAAGAAGAGGGACAAACTTGAAAGAAAAGTTCTTGACAGCCAAGAAAGAGCCTTCTGGGACGTGCATAGACCAATGGTAAATATTATTTTATTTGGACCAGTAGAAGATGCTGCCATGTGTTCCATGGTTTAATGTCCTTTTTTTATCCTTTTATAGCCAGGCTGCGTTAACACTACCGAGATGGATATTAAGAAAGCCTGCAGGAGCCATAAGCCCGTCGTCAAAGGCAGTAAACACTTGCAGCTGGGTGTCGCAGGTGGAAGAATCTCACCCACTCGTACGGATTCTGATTTGCCGTCGCCATTGGAATCCTTGCAGAAGGAAATTTCACTTCTGAAGCAGAGACTCGACAGACGTAATATTAAAGTGTCCAAAGTCGCTGAAGCGTATGTACAATTTTACTAAGACTTCTCACTGGCATTAATTTGAGACATTAATTTCTACATCATTTATTATTTCCTTCTTAGGCTTATTGGATACTTCGAACAGTACGCAGAATACGATCCCTTTATCACACAACCAGAATTCACGAATCCATGGATATCAGACAATCCTGAGATGTGGGAGCAGGAGAAAATAGCGTGAGTATCTTATGGGAATGGAAAAGAGATTGAAAATATATTCGGTATATATTCCTAAATAAATATCTTTGATATTCATGCAGGAAAGAGATTTCATCAAGAAGAGTAAAGAGATGGGCGTTCAGTCTCCAGGAGTTACTACAAGATCCAATTGGGAGGGAACAGTTTATACGTTTCTTGGATAAAGAATTTAGTGGCGAAAATCTCAAGTGAGTAATCCCGAACAAGAGACGTAGGTATCTTGAAAATAAAATTATATCTGACACACAATGTATATTTATCTCGTCAAAGATTTTGGGAAGCTGTGCAGGAGCTAAAGACATTACCTCAGCGTGACGTACAGGCGAAGGTTGAGGAAATCTGGAACGAGTACCTGGGCGCTGATGCAAGTTGTCCGATAAATGTGGATTCGCAATCCTTTGAGATGACTAAGAGAAATCTTGAGAAGCCAGATCGCTGGAGTTTCGACATAGCAGCTGTAAGAGATATTTAATTTAAATTAAAAGACAAAATTCTATTTCAATTATCAACTGCTGATTATTATCGAACGAACCTTGTTTCAGGCTCATGTATATCATCTGATGAAAAGTGACAGCTACTCACGTTACTTGCGATCCGAGATGTACAAGGACTTCTTGAATGGCTCCAAGAAGAAGGTACAGTCGATTAAATTTCGTCAGTCTTATAACTTTCCCACGTAGCTGATTTCCGTTACCTTCTCCTTCTGTTTCAGACATCAGTGAAGGGGATACGCTCCATTGTTTCATTTACGGGACGAAAAGATCCCGCGGGCTCTTAATTGATTGGACCCCCTCAACGTCCCCCGTCCAGTTATTTTTCACGTCATTTACATTAATCGAGTGGCCAGACGGGCTTATCTTATCTGACGAATCGCGCGTCCCTTCGTTGTTTGTTGTATACAAACCGAAGGGTCCAAAATCAAAATGAATGGTAATAATGTAGATAAACAAGAAATAAATTATGCATGCAATTAGGTATTATGGGATATAAATTGAGCCTGGGAATGCTTTGATCGATACTCGAAAGTACGAATAATATTTTTATTCAATGATAACGAAAGGTGTTGACAAAATTTATTAAATATTTTTTTCTTCTCTTTTTCTCGTTTCAGAATATCCGGTCTGGGATCGTTCTTCGCGATCGCGAAGCGAATCGTCCACCAATCGTCTACGTCGTTGCGATTGGCGCTTTTCGTAAGTCCCAAATGAGGAAATTAAGGAAAAAAAAATATAATTCATACGTTCAAAATACGTCTGAGGACGTTAATGTCTTCGGTCATTGTGTGTTCTCTCGGTTGGCTACATAAGGAATACGAGAATTATACTGGACTTTTTATATCAAGAGAAAAATTGATCGGTTGAAGACTTTTCGAAAAATCGGCCATGTTCCCTCCCGTTAATAATACCTATTTTTTCTTGCTGCATCTTATCTGAGATCGTATGGCGTTCCTTACACAATACCATACTATCAACACATGAGAAAACTTAAAGTGCAAATGGAACAATCTACAATTAATCGATAATCGAATTAATCGATTTCGATTATCATTACTTTAATCTCGTAGACTCTTTGCGAATCGGCGCGCGTGCGTTTAGAAACATATATACATAAATATAATATAAACTTTGCGAAGAGACTATACGAACTGACTACGCTAAGACGTCATCAAATCAAAAATCAAGAATTTTCATAACTCACCGTACGAGCTCGACGAAGATTCACAAACAATAAGATTGTGCATGCTCGAACAAAATGGACCGAACGAGTAGAACCGTTGGCCTTTTTTGTCAAAAAATCGAGCGGTGCCATTTCCACGTGAAAAAGGTGAAAAGACAAAAAAAGAAAGAAACCCAAAAGTAACAATCATTTCCAAAATGCTGATAAAAGTCATCAACAAATCAGTGTGCCAATTGCCATTCGAAGAAACATATTTACTTATTGACTTAAATATACACTACTAATAACAGCAGCAACAACAACAACAAAACCCGCGAATATACATATTCCCTATGTAGCGCAACTAGTAAAGAAATGAACATGTGTAAATAAAAATAAATAGCATAATACTAACAATGCATTGCATATAATATTAGGAAGATCGCAAGGGGACTTGCCAAGAAAATTAGGAAATCTCTTGATTAGGAACCAAGGAAAGGAAGAAAGAAAGAAAACAATGATAACTCTACAATGGACGAGTACTGTGATTGTGGGCCAAACGAGAACAATGGAATCGTGAGAATTTCATGACCACGGCGAATCTTATGGTAAAATTTTTATTATTCTAACGGACAATGACAATATATTTAATTGTCCTTTTCAATTTCTATAGACGCTAATGTTGTCACAATATTCGTCCATAGTTCGTGCCACATGGATAACACACGTGTATCAAAAGTATAGGAAATAGGACACAGTCTTTCCCGGGTGGCTCGAACGACACGTTATTAAAGTTTCGAGTAAGAGAAGTGATTATAGAAAAAAAAAAATGCAGAGAAAAGACAAAAAAATAAAGATAACTCACAAGTAATTCGATGAAAATCGATAAGCAAAAAAATAAGAGAATTAATAGTTGGCCAAGGGAGTACTTACTATACAAGTATAGTTGTGATAGTTGCTGACTAGACGAATCGCGGTTGTAAAATAGGCTGTATAGTTAAAGAGTCGTTTAGTGGCTGTAACAGGAGAAACAAATGTTATGTATCATAACGGTGTAAATACAGGTGTGGCACATCATAAGAAATTTTCTTTAAGAAAAACATGAGTGAGAATAACGGCTATCACGAGATTGATAACGATGATGATGATGATGCGCTATAAACTGTATATTTGTAATCGTACCTTAGCCTAGCAAGTTTATGATAAGAGGTGACGGGGTAGGAAAGGATCTCAAGTGAATGATAGAGTGAAAATGGGAAGATGAGCGCGAAGAGAGAAAAGGAGAGTGGGGGGATGACGAAAGAAAAATAAAAAGAAACATCGCTACTCGTGTTCACGTGCTGTGTGTGAACTCTTCGCAATAATTATCGGTTGTAAAACGATTGCCTGTCGTGAATTGATAATTAAATAACATTTGTCAATGCGAATTGATTACTATACACAATAATACTCGCTAATTAATAATGTATACAGTAAGGACGACGATGTCTATTATTCATGAAACAGTGAAATTACATGTCACACGTATTTCAGAAAATGAAACATAAGCTGTATCGTGTTTAATGAATCGTCGTAACGTGCCCGGATAAACAAATTTTTAATTGATATTGTTAATTAGTTAAATACTTTTGTTTTGTCAGTCATAATTCTGTTGCCGACAGCACCCTGCACTGTCACTTTGTGAGAACTCTGTGCTAGAAAGTATGAAAATGAAAATTCAAGAGATAAGCAAAGTACTATTGTCCAACGTTTTGATGATCAGCGTGTTTTTGAAATATGTGGAATTGAACGTTTGCCACTAAACAAAAACAACAATATATGAAAATACTATATATACGGGTCTTTAATGATTTTATATTATAAAAGAATTTGTGTAAGATGTATTGTTTACACTACACGATAAGCTTTACTAAGGGATATTGATGATTCAAAGAGAATATGACAATGGATACTCTTGGTATTAGTCGTTGGGATTTGTAGCTGAATTTTGAGTGATGATAGTGATTAGAGATCAAAGCTGGAAAAGCAAGGGTAGGCAAGATCTAATCCTTGGTATTAATAGTGCTAATGACACTGTCATCACTTTTGCAATTCTGTCAATGAGCTGTCATCAATCGCGCAACAATTTCAACTGCAAGAAAATTACTGGTTAATTAATTTATGAATATTTATAAACTCGAGCATAATTGAAGTTGAACATTGCTCTGACCTTTAGATTTTAACAGAGTCAAGAATAATCATTGAGAAAGATAGTCCATATATCCTGGATAAGAGGCGATGGTGATGACAATGATAATAAATAATAGTAATTATTATGAAGAATAATCGTTGACAATCGCGTGTACGATGTTCGCGCGCATCAACGGATAGGTGGAAAAGAGATTGAGAAAGAAATTTAAAAGGGAAAGAAAGGAGTAAGATTGCATGCAGAATAAAAAAGAATCAAAGATATACTCACTTCAAAGTTCATATGTACTGGACGTAAGAATTTGTTTCTTTAGAATCCTGAACGCGAGTTCCTTACTTATTATCTTTATTAATTAAAAAAAAAAACTCGATCCAATTTTACACGAAGCCAAATTGGACGCTGTTGATGATAGATATAAATAGAAATTGAAGTGCTAATGAAAATGAAGAGAAAGAGTGAAATTACTCACGTAGATTCATTAAAATAGTCAGCTGATAAATGTGTACGTCACTCACGATTCACAAGAGACAAAATTCTCAGAGGCTTTGTGACTTTATATATTAGTAGAGATATGGGGAACGAGTTTTTTCTCGTAACTCAGAAGTTGCGCGTAGGAACAGAAAAAAAAGACAATTATATTTTAGAGAATAGAGGACACCGTGATAATAATGTCTATATAGAAATATTAGATCTCGTTATTAGAATGTGCGACATAATGCGAAATGTCAATGAATGGAATTAGTGCGTATGCCGGACGCCATATTGTTAATTTCTTTGTATACTTTAAAAAATTAACTTACCTGACATTGCGTTTCACGAAAAATAACTGTTGCATTTTCTTGTTTCACCCTCGGTGCGAACTGTCGTGATACATAGCTCGCGCATAATCGTGTTCCCCTTCACAATTGTTTAGAAATAAAATGAAAACAAAGAGACACGAGACGACAGAAAATGCTGATCCCTTCCATGGTGTTCCTCTGTATATATATTTATAGGTAGCATAAGAAATTTGAAAGGATCAACGGAAGTCGTGACGGGAAAGAAGATTAAAATTCAACAAGTATGGCCGCCCACTCGTACTAATGTTATTGTCATTGTTATTAACGGTTTCATCGGTTGACTGCGGCTCTTGACACTGGGACTC
Organism: Trachelus tabidus; assembly: GCA_030142655.1. Classification (NCBI taxonomy): domain Eukaryota; kingdom Metazoa; phylum Arthropoda; class Insecta; order Hymenoptera; family Cephidae; genus Trachelus; species Trachelus tabidus. The sequence continues at coordinate 490,592 of JARQTI010000506.1, forward strand.
TGCGAATTCGGTGTCACGATATGTACCGTTAATTACATAGTTATTTATCAATTAGTACAATTAATTTTGATGTGACCTTATTACGTGTTCTTAGATTAACGAGGCGCGGCACCCTTCATCATTATGAATGTCCGACTTTTTGGTGTCCAAGAGATATTGCATGGACCAACCTACGCTTATAGTATGTATTCGATTATTACGTTTTTACTTAGTATGTTATTTTTTGCTGACCATGAACGCTACGCAGTGCGTTTGTACATTCTTAAAGGTATGACTAGATACACAAATACGAAACAGGGTTGGGGATGAATGAGTAAAAATAGATTTCTTATTAGTCCCATGTAGGGGATGATGGAAAACTATGAGATACCTGAAATGTTTTTAGTTTAGACTTATTTTAAAGAAATTTGCCAGTAACAAATTGTTCCTTTAGGTCGTCACATCGTGACGACCTGCGTTATGATTTTTATATAATATATAAATTGTCAGTTCGTATGCAGGTCACTCTGCCTTTTCTTTCAATATAAAAAAAATGCAGTATGAAAATGTCATTATGCTAAAATGCGTAGATCTCCCTCTTACGAGAGCTGCACTTGAGTGACAACCTTTTTGGGTTGTTCTATCTTCCTGGTATCTCTTGACCAGGAATAATGTCAGTACTTTGTTGTCGTTCTGGCATATATTCTTTTCAAATTAATCTAATTTCTAGAACTTATACACCTTCGACAACTTTCTTATTTCTTTTGATGATCGGTACTGCTGCCCAGAGGGCTGTTCCTAATATAAGGATTATTCCAAATGCCAGAAAAATTGGTTTGTATGATCCTACTTGTTCATAAATACTACCACATACCGGTGGACCCACCAGTTGTAAAACACCATTTACAAATAATGAAATACCATACGATGAGCTAAGTTTTTCTGTGCCTAGCATATCTGCAAGTATCACTGTTGTAATACCGATATACATGCCTGATGATAATCCAAAAAGTGCACAGAAAAATGATAACATGGTATAACTACTAGCCATTGGTAGAAGGGCCAAAGCAATGCCACTAGTACCCAGCCCTCCAACAAAATAATAGTACTTTGGTATAAAATCTATGTCCGATAATGAGGCTCCACCGATCCTACCTACAAGATCCAAGGCAGAGACTATAGATAATAGAAGAGCAGACATGTTTTTATCAAATCCTTGAGAAATAGCATACGATGGCAAAAGAATCATAAAGTTGGTATTGCTAATCGCTGATGTTGAGTTTGATATCAGTATGACCAAGTACATAGGATCACGTAAAACACTGAAGTCAAAGAATTTCATGCTGCTAGAATCTTCCTGAGATTCTGTATCTTTCACATTTTTTATCTTATTTGACTTATTTGCTGCTTTTTTAGATGGTTGAGCTTTGAATATTCTTCTAAACATGCGTGGCACATTCATCTTAGGACTCAGCGCTATGGTACCCATTTCTGAGACTATACTGTGTTGTCTGGATAGACGATAAGAGGTCTCATTCTTCACGCTATGACGTATGGAATTATTTCGACTAGTCTGTGGAGTCTGCCCTGAGATTACATTAAGCTCCTTTCCAGAAGGAGGGTCGCCGTTTTCCGCTCTTGTATCTGAAGTGTCATTCAATACGGTAGCAGTATCATTACTTTGCTCTTCATCTATTTTTTGAGGTACCACTTCTTCAACCTGATCTTCCTCTTCATTAATCGTTTCCACAACAGTAGAAATTACTGTTTTATCTTGATCAAGTGACACTTCGGACATTCGACAGGCCGTCTCCTCTTCGGGATTCCCCGACTTCGGTGGTTCCATCTCTTCTTTCTTATCCAGCGCAACTTCGTCCAATGAGAGAGCTTGGTTATCAACGCCATCTTCAATGGGAATCGGAACCTCCTTCATATGTTGTTCTACAGGATGATACAGAAGTCCACAAACCAGAGTATTTAGAGTAATGGCACCCATAATTAATACTGCACCCCTAAAAATAGTAAAATTCAAATTCAAATAACGCTCTAAAATTCAAATATGTTTCTCGCTAGTGTACCAATCATTGGATGAAAACTTCAGTGCTTACCTGTATCCGAATTTGTCCAGGAGGTATTGTAGAAAGGGCGGAAGTACTATGGTACCAATGGCGCTACCAGAGATGCAGAGTCCATTGGCAAAACCTCGTAATTTCACGAAATAGGATGTCACTATATAAACAGTTGGTGGAAACGATAATCCTGCTCCAATCCCCACCATAAGTCCATAACTAGTTATTGGGAAAAAAAAAAGAAATATACGATGTTAGATAATTAGTATCCAGCTACTTTTTATTCAACATTCGAATGGATTGGTTGAGACTCTGCTCGTGCCAGCTTACGAGACTCGTATTAAATGAAACTACCACCTTTCTCTCTCGTTACCTTCGCGCGTTATGCAATAATAGCGACTGCAGTTGCAGTCGGAATTGAGCTCAGTTGATTTATACAAGAGAGAGCGGAAGAGCGTGAGAAGCAAAAGAACGCAAAACCGCGCAGGAGATGGAAAAAAAAGTAATATATACAAAGAATCGAAATAACGGAATAGAGGATAGCTGTCCAGTTACCTGAAATAGAGGTAGGTCACTGAGTTTGCAAAGTAACTTAGCATCATTCCACTAGCAGCAAACGCTCCTCCAATAATAGTCACCGTCTTGTAAGAATACTTCATGGATAGGACACTGGAGAGTGGTCCTGAAAGTTTGTATAAATTAAAATTTAAAAAAATTACTTTCAGATTCATTGAACATATGTATATATTGATAGTACACACCTAGGAAGCTGTAAAGGAAATAACATAGTGCCGGCATCCATGAAGCTGCAGTAGGTGACGCTTTGAACACCTGAAGAAACTCGACGAAGAAGACGCCGAAGGACTTCACTGTTCCTGGTATTAAGAAGTTGACCACAAGCGCGGATACAAGTACGACCCAACCCCAACCACCATCGGGGGCGACTAGTTTAGTTTTTTGAGTCTTGACCACCATTTTTCTTTCTTTCCAGTCACTTCCTTTTCTTTCTTTTATAGTAAAATCAAATTCTCGAAACAGCCTGTAACAAGATGAGGTCAAATTTGAAATTAGAATACGCATTGCTTTTGTTGTTGTTCTAAGAAACTGACAATATCATGACGCGCTATTAAGCTGTTACATATAATTAATTAGTCAGTGTTATATTTCAATATAAATGTGAATTTACATATACATCAGATATTATATATTTATATTGGAAGCTAGTTTAATCCTATTAACATATCCCAGAATGATCCCATTTTCATGATGTGGATTATACTGATAAAGTTCGAAATAGCAAAAATTCTAACAAGTGCCTACGTGTATAATTGTATTAACGTTCAGAAGTAACTTAAAAAAAATTAACCTCGGACAGTGGTGCGCGAGCAAAAAGAATTTGTTTGTTGTTTCCTGAATATTCAATGTGGATGAGAGATGCAAAAACAAAAACTTGCTGACAATCGCATGCATAATTCTTTCTTCAAGATTATTTCATAACGCAGTTTTATTAACAGACTTACCAATTGGAAATACGTCCATAAATAATATTTAAGATTTATATTGTCATATTCAAATATCACGCAATCATGATTTAACGTTTACCAGATATATCGTCAAACTAATGTCTCTGGTTTACCATAGAAAATTTATTTCACTGACTTGTTTCGAAGAAATTAATTAAAACTAAGGAACCAAGTGAAACGGTGGTCGACGTAAGGCAACTGAATTGGAAGAGACCTTTCAAAATTTGAGCTAACGTTTCTTGTTTATATCGGTACGATCGATTAGCAATCGAGGTGGGCGAGGAAGAGAGAGAGAAAACGAAAGAAAAAAAGATAAACTGTTCCTCGTCACGGCATTTAGTTCTTATTAACGTCTTAGACCAAGTAAAAGCTATTAAGTAGATACAGACTATTATTAAGACCGTAGACGGCGGCAATTGAAATTATCTGAAAAAAAATGGGAATCTTGTATGAAAATGAAATCGGAATATTTCTATTATCCCGTGACATAAATACTTCATTGCTGTTATTCAATATAAAAGTGACGCACGACAGTAAAAGTAAAAAATAAAGACCATGCATGATATATTATGTTTCTTTGGGATGAGCAACAACGTGAAAATGAAGACGAGATAGAGCGAGAAGAGAAAAGAACATTTGATACAGTATTACGTAAGAAACTAATAGGGAGTCATCGGTACGTTTTTCGAAAAGGTCATTGCGATCAACTATTTTGTATTCTAGAATCGATCGCCAATAGCAAAGTACGTGATGACTTTAAATCATCAGGCGGAATATTCTTGCCTATGCGAAACTTCAACTACAGTCTGAAGCCAAAGTGCAATTTACATATGTATCGTGAAGATTATTTCTGTACACTGCAGTTACAATTTTTTTTATCTCTTTCCAAATATATTTGTGATAAGCCGTTTTGCTTTTGGAATGGACACGCAAACTCTGTTAACGGTATAAAGGTTGATTGACGTAAATGCTCGAATGTTTATTAGAAGTCATTAGAGACTTTGAATATTTCTTCGATGATAGAATTTCGTGAAAATTCTAATTAATTATGAAATCCCTAATGACTCCATTTTGTAATACGTTTACAATGTAATATCTATACTGAACGAGTCGTAGTAATTTAAACAGCAGGACAATCAGCTTTGATTTATTGATTGGCGCATATTCAGCGAGTAAAGGATAAATTGAGTGTAATTGCGAGATAAAGATGGGAGTGGCGATAATTAAATTTGTGACTTTTCTTTGTTGCAGAATTCCAAGAGTCTCTCAATATTTTTGAACATCGAGTGGAATTTTTCTTTTCGAAATAAACGAGCGATGTCGCAACGCCATTTGCTTAAATAATTATGAAGTTTCCATGATGAAATTCATGGGCGAAAGGAGCGGAGAACTTTAACCGGAAGTGAAGTTCCTTATTGAATTCTACAGAAGTGATTTCACGAAAAAGAAAAGAAGCTCAGTTGGTTCGTGTCACTGTGCTTTCGTTATTGTAGTACAATACTGATAGCAGACCTGCGAAGACTTTCTATGTGAGAAGATAGAGAAATAATGAAATTACAACTAACCTGATGACATCTAACGTCAAACCGAAGTTCGTTCAAGATTCTTCTGGAGGACCTTCCACTCGTTGCAGAATCTTCAGCAGACTGGCTTCGGACACGAACTCGGCTACCTTCTACCTGCTTCTTCCTTCTCCTACTGCTTCGTCCTCTTCTGCTTCTTCTTCTTCTTACTCTTCTTTATTTCACCACCTCGCAGGAGTGAGGACACTGTCGAACCTCAACCGCGTTCCCCATTGGTATATCAAGCAAGAAATTGTCCTTATATAAATCCGCGGTGATACAAAGCCACCTAGCGCAGACTCGAAGAGAAACTTCGAAATGCCGCAAAAGCACGTATAACCAGATACAGTAAAATAGTATTTAAAAAATCCAAAAATTCCGTGATTCAAGCAAAAATTGTTAATCTACATCTAAAGTCACTATTCTTGTACACTGATTGTCCTAGAGCTACAAGTAAGCCTTGGTAAAAGTAAAGCGCGGTAATTTCAAAAAATATCAAACTAAAATCGTCTTCCACGACTGATCGAACAAAGCGTAAGAAATTTTTTCCAGGATGGGTACCGCACCGAGAGTCGATCCTTACTGTACCGCCAACCCTGGCAGTTTCCTTTTAATGCTCAAGCGAAGTTCAGTCAGAAGAAGAAATAAGCAAGTTTACTCGTCAGGCAATGGCTAACCAGCGTACCTATACATATAAAGCTGACTAGCCAACTAACTATATCATATAGTATCATAAGTATTAGTATAGTAGACGTTCAAAGAGCGACTAAGAGTGGGAAATTCTTCTGGCGAATGTGTCTCGTGTCCAGTATACATAGAGCATTGGTATATGTATCACCAATACCAAGCAAAGTAATGTAAAGAGTAAGCGATAAGGCATCCTTCTGAATAGTCGTGTCGAAGACACCGAGCTGGAAGGACGTATTACGTATTCCTGACGTTTGCATAGCGAGAGATATAAAAGATAGAATCCCTTTTCGAGAAAACTAATGATAGCCGACGCTTCCCTCTCTTGTACATACTCCTTGTTGATCCCGGGACTATTCCTATTCCTTGTTTGCTGGTAAATATGTGGCTCCTCCATGGTAAACTGTGGAGACTTTTACGTAAATAGTAGTCACGGGAGACGAGGTGAACGGTATAATGGCGGAAACTAACGTCCTCGGATACAGCTACTTCTTATGATACATGCGTTACCTACAATACTTATGGATACAACTAGTTCTTGCGCCAGTCATTCCTGGATCGGAGTCTGTCTATAGAACTGAAAGAAATTGTAGAGACAAAATGGACATAACTGTCGTACCTAGCTAAAAGAATTATTTAATCCCAAGTTCTGTTGTAAACTCCAAACAAATGATTGAACTTAGATATTAGAGAAAACAAATTTTCGAAGACACACCATAGCCATGTAGATTACGTTGCCTTATGGGATTATTAGTCGAGATAGAAAGTGGTGAAATGGAGAAAGTCACGTCTGCACTTCATCTTAGTAGACATTCAAGTGTGTAGATTAATATTGAAGATTCATGAATTTCATGTGCCTATGTTATATTTATTACAACATGATCTCTTCTGAGCAGGACCCCTGTCAACTTCGATGTGACTTATGAATAAAAAAGGAGATGAAGACTCGCGAGGGAATATTCGGTGGAGGCAAACTTGACGAAGGCCGTTCTGATGCCAAAAGGCCAACGACTTCTTCTGTTACCATACAACGGAACAAAGTAGTCCTTTGAGATGAGAAAAAAGTAAAAACCCCATTACGACTATAAATAGTCGACCTCTTATCCAGGTATGAGCATTAACGTGAGTCCTGTCTAAGTTTAGCCAATAAATATAAACGGTGAAAGTTCTTACCAGTGTAATAATAGCATCCCTAATAACAGTACCGAAGAACATGAAAAGTGGAGTTGCAATGAAAACCACAACTCAAACTACCAGCACCGATACAAGTTAAAGGAACAATAGTAATATCAAGAACATAACCAAGCAAAATACAAGAGCAATGCATTTGCAAATAATGTACAGCAACATTTTTTTCATTTATTCAAAATATCTATACATATTGCATAAACAACTGTGATACACGTAACAGCACAGTAGTACAAGTACACTACTATTCATATAAAAATATGTATAATCGCAAGTATATTGTTCACTCTTTTTATTCTTCTTTTATCTTCTTCTTCTTCTTCTTCTCTGGTGCAAACTATTTTCTTTCTTCCCCACCCGATGGGTTAGCCTTGCCTGGCATGCGGTCTGTGCAGTGCTGGAACCCGTATAGCAACCTATAACACAGAATCGCGTTAGCGTGCATGCACGTAACGTAAGTATGCATTCGGAGTGCATATATGTTAAAGATGTTAATGTATAATATACATATATATGTAATACATGTGTAGATGTACTACGTAGGATACCTAAGGGCTGTGCGTGCTTGACCGCAGCCTTTCTCGTCCGACTACTCCTCCTCGAGCACCTTGCCGAGAATCTCCCGTCTGGAAGCTGGTTCCCATGGCGTCTCTCTATCTCCCGGCATTAACTATTTTTTCTCGGGCCAAACTGGTTGGCTGGAAATAGCCACGCCGTGCCACGACACACCGGTGTACCAGGAATAAGAAGAGGAGTGTTGCTCCTTGCCTACCCTGGCTGGGATGACCGCAGTCGACGTTACACAGTTCTGTGTGTATGCTGCCTTAATAATGATAATGCTGGATCACCTTTACGAGACAACCATCGAGAGACTCGCAGGAGCATCGCACGCTTATGGCTTTGACAAGCACGTGTTTATATAAATATATATATACAGATATAGACTAGCAATAGTAGTTGTAGATATTTGTGTACTACTTTGTCCAACTGTTACACATTATATAATAACTTAATAAGTACGAACCAGTAGGATATAAAATTAATAGAGGATAAGTCAACGAAAAGTATTAGCAAATTAAGTGCTTTCCTGTCTTTTTTTTTCATACATTTTATATTTAAATTAATCGAATCAATCTTTTAAATTGTATGGGCAATTAAGTATAGTTGAGTCGTATGTTTACGAGTGCCTTTCGGTGATTATCGTTGGATTGATAAACGACGCATCCCTACGGCTATTAACGAAACATAATTGTCGTTAGTGATAAACAATATTATAATGAGGTTGTTCTTCGCGTTAAGGTAATGGCTGCCAATACGATATCTACGTGAATTTCACATTAATACTGCGATATGGTAGTGATTGCATTGTGTGCTTTGAATAATATCGTATACCGGTTGCAGGCATAGAAACGTACGGCATAATTATATCGGTAAACCCCGAGGACGTTGGAGAGTACGATATACCCAGAAGATGACGTCGCGCAACGCCGGCAAGTCATGAATGGCCCTGCTTATTATTGAAAGAACGTTTTAACGTCCTTCGCAACGAGTGGAACATGGTGGATGACGTATTGTGTACCTGGTACGAAGATCCCGGCTTTATCCCAAGACTAAATCAAATGCAAAAGGTCATTCTACTTGAATTTTATTTGATCCTTTCGGGTGACAGCATGGGTTTCCATTGATAAAAATAATGAAAAGAGGAAAAGAATCATATACATATACACACACACTGTACTATAATGTTTCCAGATAAAAAAAGGAATTCTGTCTCAGTCGCATACGCGATCACAAACGAAATGATCAGTATTCTCCAGATATCCTTTTATTTTACTGAAAGAAGCCGTAACGACGATGCTGCCGATGCTGGTGGTTAAAAGCTGACGTCCTTGAATACGATTACCATCCCCGGGAAGGATTTTGTCGTCCTTGCTACAAGAATCGTACGTTCCTGGATCTGACTACTAGCAGCGGCTGACTTACTCACGTATGCACGTATGAGCTCACGTGCATTCATACACGCCCTATCCCCCCACCCTTATGGTGTATAGTTAAGTGTTAACGTGCAGTATATTAAATTGCGTAGTAAACTCATAGAGAAAGGAAAGTGCGTATTTGTGCTATTTCCAAAAGGGAATATGGGAATCCTTGAAACTGATGAAATATCCAGGTTACGAGAAAAATGATCTCTTACGCCAGCTGGTAATTGGATATGAGAAATTAACGTGATATATCGACTGAATTTATATTAACGAATAACTATGCGAAATTAGCGTTGCTAAAATTCAATAATGTGGCTGGATAGTTTGTCGATTAATCCGGGTAAATGATAAATGATCAGTTCCATTCGGAATTGGATAACGGAAGATTATAAAGTTTTCTCATATATGTCATACGTGGAATTACGTAGAGTGCGTATAGTAAATTTATATATGCTTATGTATAATAATGTAATATTTCCGACCTTGCGCCAATAAGAAAACATACTGACAGACAGATCATACGATACCGTATATACACAAGACATTTTGTTTTCTATAAATACGTAATTTTGCCTTGATATTCTAATTTTTTCCCATAGTCTATTTGTATTTGGAAAAATGAACAATGCATTTCTGCGTGTATGCAGACTTTCGTTCTCCTGTGTAATTAGTTCTTTACGCTGTCGCGTATCTTATTTGTATATACGTACCGATTTGATCTTCAATTACGGTACGATGACTCCACATGATTTGGAATATATGAAAAAATGTCTCGCGTGGCAATTGCGTAAGGTCTTACGAGACAGTCGCTACGTGAGTAAGTGCACGTGTTATTATGCATGTGTAATAATTGCATATTATACGTATATGCCATTGAATTAATGCGTATGCATTTTTAGGCAGCTTCAAAGGCAGGAATAAAAATAACATATCATACAGATATAGTAACTTTAACTTCACGTTGGTTTTTCTGCTCGATTCTTTTTCTTCTTACTCTACTTTTATTTCCATATCGTCTTTCGTGTTTGTCACTTTACAATATGTATTGTGTCTTCCAGGAGGATGTATACGTGTGTTTGCGTACAGATTTACACTTATTCTTTGTCAGGTGTCGATTATCGAATTTCAAACCGTTCGATTGTTCGAATATGAGTCGTTGTGTACTTTTCCACTGAGTATAAGAATTATATATATAAAATCCAGGATACATTTTGTATGGTACAGATTGTGTTCTACGCTTTTTATGTAGGAACGAAAATTTTTTGTCCATACAACTTTGGCATATCTTTGTCCATGATTTTTTGTTTGCTGTCTGGTCAGTTGGTACCAATCAGTATGATATTGAGTTTAATACAAAATGTATTAATGAACTGCATGGGACACGTGTAAAACACAAATATGAATCAATAAGTTATCACGTGATGGCAGGTAATGAATTTTGTCTTGGTAGAAACCAGACCTATCTGATCTCATATCCTAATTTGCTATATAACTTGTAGGAAAAAACAGCAAAAGATTCCATCGATGATAACTGTTCGTGTTCCGGAGTCTTACGTATCAACTGGTGTCCAGCCGACTGACATTATAAAATCAAAAGTCCTTGAACTATGACCACCGCATAAAGAGACCATCGGCCTGCCATGATCTCACAGGTCCGATAATGCAAACGTATAGTCGTTTTTGACACCTGAAGTAATCGATGACCAGTGGTCTGTAAGAGATATACAAATGGCCATGTCTGTTACCAGCTCCAACGTCATTTATAACGATCAATTCGTTATCACTGTTTCCTTTGTTTGCTTAAGTCAGATAATTAACAGTTGATTACCTGGCATTGATGACAGTCATTTCAATTACGCACTTCAATAAGAAACGTTGTCTCTATTGATTAATAGTGCCTTACGAAACAGAGAGCGTATTGCTTTTGCTTCGCTGGCTTTACGCAATAATATTTGATATGTCTACGAAAATATGTAATGAGTCAGTTCCTGTATTTTTTGTTTACAATTTTAGAGTCCAGATGAACGAGGTGAGGTCCATGGGTGTTCAAGGTAGAGGAACTATGAAATTTCAACATATTACACGTACCAGGACAGCGATTAGTGCAGCACCGAGTATTTGACAGTACTGTGATTAGTGTGTCGATACTAATAGAAGACCCGGAGTGAATAATGGCGATTACACAGTAGAAAACTTGAAAACAGTCAAGCTCACGTTCTAAGTGATACCGTTGGTACTGGAGGTATTAATACAGAAAGAAGGCTAACGAGAGGTAAAAAGAAACTTGGAAATTAAAAGGAAATGGGAACAGTCGAGAAAAGTTTAATGAAGTAATCTTGGCATCGTTCACGGCTATTAAATAAAACTTTTCTAGACGTTGATACTGTTAGGTTTATCGGAGATGCAATGGACCTAATGATTCGACTTATACGTACGTATAATTCGTTATTTAGTTTTGAAATGAAAATCTTATGCAAAGTACGTTTAAAATTGTATGACAGTGCTTGTACTGTACCACGTGGTAAAATTAATAATTTGATTTAATGTTTTAAATTAAAAATGTATAGTAATTTTTTGTACGTTGGCTCGTCACGCTAGAGAAAAAATTCTTGATTGGGTATCACGGTGAGTAGTTAATAAATTAACAACTCGTTATTATCATCCCGTTTAATTTATTCAAGGTCGTTTGCGAGCAACAGGGAAATAGGAACAAAATCTGCATACCAACGTCGATGTACTCATCACGGATGGCACCGTGAAAACTCGAGGAAAGGTCACTGAGAAATAAGAGGACCTGCGTAGAATGGTACAATGACCTAACGTTAAATATATTGTGTTTCGGCACGACTGGCACGTTTTATCGCGGTGATAATATACTTTTATATGCTTGGTTGGAATGACACTTTCTTCATTTCGTTAGTTTTATTTTGCTATTAATATATGCATCTTGGTATAGGCCGTTGGAAAGTTTTCGGGAACTCCCGAGACTGGCGCCATGGAAGGTTAGCGGATGCGACTGGAAAATGATATCCAGTAGATATTTTCTATCTTCTTATTCGCGAGCTTCGTCGTTGTCTTATTTTCCTTCTTTATTTTCTAGAATGGAAAGGCTGAGAAGCATAGGGCAAGTTTCCAACGTCAATTGAGCATAATTATGGCGTATGACGCGACCTCGATTCGATATTGCTGCATTAGAGGCTGGTGCCTCTAATTTTCTAGAAGCGCATAGAGAGCCACCTGCCGCCATTTACGTTCTTCGACTGATTGGAAGTGACGTCGAGAAAAAGTGTTATGATTCTACTAAAGTATTTATCACGTTTCAATCTCGCAATTTCCGTTACGGATGTTCATCTATGGAGCAAGATCTAGTCTAATACTAGCAACTCCGTATTTCTTGATAGTGATGATATTTCTGGGACATAGTTTTTATATCTTTATCAGGAACGGAAGAAAATCCTACAAATTACAACTAGCATGGAAACATTAAAATGTATTGCAGGTAGCCATTTAAGATAATTACACTGACAAGAATTCTCAGAATTAATGCCAAGTTACAAAACTGTCGAAGACAGGAAATTCTCATCGTTATTAGTAACTCGTAAACGATTGAGCAAAAATTATACTGGAAAAAAAAAGAAGGATGAAGGCTAGGAAGATTTATTCAGACATATTCGTCTTTATGCATCGTCTCTATCCTTTATGATGATCTACCCGCGATGTAGTCTTCATAGCTTCGTGGGACTAGTCGGAAAACTGAGTAAAGTTCTCATTGGTAAAGATCAATTCTCCTGTTAGTTCTGGCCAATTCGGAGTCCGACGCTTCGATCGTAGGACTGGTCCGAAAAAGCTGTGAAGATGCCTCAATAAATAGACAGTACCGTGACCAATAATAAAAATAATATATTAAGTCCACAGGGAGTAGCGTTACAAATCGTCACATTAATCACATGGCGACGTATCAGTTATTAAATGATTACATCATGATTTTACATCGATTATTAAAGAATGCGAGAACCCCTAGGTTATCCGGAAAAGCTTACTAGCTAACGAGGAGAAAGAAAAATAGTAAAACATTTTACCAGGATAAATAACTTCTAAAATCTTAGAAGCGAAGGGTTGGACATTCGGATGGGAAATTATTTACAATTTAAATTTCAATATGTTTACACAGCATTCTGTCGGATACTTCAATAATAATGAGTATCGTTACGATAAAAGATTTGTGATCGGTTTTTAAAGATAATCGTCAGTTGTCGCCATTGCTTTCCGTTTTTGTTGTATCTAGCGAATGCATAAGTATTTTATGCATTTCACAAAAATTCCGAAGACAAGTATGTTGGCTACTCTTATTCGAATATCGAGATTATTCAATCCGGTAAATATTGCACTATAGCCGCGTCCTTCCAGTAATCTTTTTTTTGTCTGAGTAACCTCGAGATAAAAGTCGGTAATGTTTATCCTTTGCTATCCTCTTTATACAATGGCTCCTTGCTGTTGCGTTTTCTTCTCCCGCTATTGCGAAATCGAAGCCCATCCTCGTGGGATTACTAATCGTCGACGAATAAACAGCAATGGCGATCTTAAGATATCTGACAAACGAGAACATTCTCTTAGGGAGAAATACGAGACACGTTTTTTGAATAATTTCTTTAATGGTTTTTCGCATTTAAATATTACGCATATGCCCGCGCCTGTTGCTGCTTCCTGGGGATGTTGTCTGGCGAAATACATTTGACGTACAATTCCATACGTAATTTATCACGAAGATATCGAGTCGCCAAAAATTCATCTTGTTCTAGAAAGACCGTTCGAATAATTTCGTATTTCTTTTTTTCAAATCACTGCATAACGGGAAGAAAATTTAACCGTAAAATCGCACTCAACGTTCATTGTTTCGCGACGTAATTATCATCTAATTTAAAATATCGAAATTTTAACGATAAAAAAATATTACGCGTTAGAGCCCAACGAGTATGCAGATAAATAATGTAGAATTGTACTAATCGTTTTGGCGCAGACAACAACAACAGTAGCCGTAGTATATCTTGGCGCCAGGAATTGAACGGCTTTCGATTTAATGTAAAGTCAATAGGCGCATTATCGGACTTCCAATTAGAAATCCTGAATACCGCGTGAATACGAATTTCTCGTCTCTTAAAATAGACCTTGCTTTCCTGAAGGCTATCGCGTGACACTATTCGATATATCTCCGTAGCCTTTCACCGTCGTGAGAACGTCCATTAAGTACACCCTGGACAATAAGTCATCCTCTGGATAAGAGATTCAACGTTCTAAGGACTACGACAATGATAACCGTCTAACAAAGATCGTTCTCATTATGGTCTTTCAGCCAAACATTTATTGTATCCCAAACGAGTATTCAAAACGGATATTAATTAACTCGTTGGCAGGATGGTACCGTCATCCTGGGACTCCTCGGATCTTTCACTCTTGACAGCTATCATATCAGCAGCGTTACCACGCTGCTGAGTTTTGTGCATGTTATTTATATTGCCAACACTGGTAGCAGGATCAACAGTACCGACAACGTGCTGCGTCGCGTTACCGACGCCTTGGCGCCGCTGCGTCGCATTTTCACGTTCTTCGCTGTTTCCTACAGCCACGGAGTTCACAGGATGCTTCTTCATGTGCGTCGTCAAGTTGCCACTGTGGTAGAATTCCTTGCCGCACACTCTACACTGAAATGGCTTGATGCCGGAATGTATTCTCTCGTGAATGGAGAGATTGCCGCTGTGACGAAACTCCTTTGCGCACACGCTACACTTGTATGGTTTAACGCCGGAGTGAGTCCTCAGGTGAGTTGAAAGATTACCGCTGTGGCTGAACATCTTGCCGCATATTTGACATGCATAGGGACGTTCACCGGAGTGCGTTCTCATGTGGATGGCTAAATTGCCGCTGTGTGTGAAGCACTTTTCGCACTGGCTACATTTATATGGACGCTCGCCGTTGTGCGTTCTCATGTGGATAAAGAGATTGCTCTTGTGACCGAACTCTTTAAAGCAGATTTCACATTGACACTTTAACTTCTTTCCTGTAGCTGTCGTTGAACTGCTCGAGGACTTCGGAGGCCTTCCTGGACCATTGTGCTTCGTCGGTGAGGAGGATTGCGTTGCCAGGACTGTTTGGTTTATCGTTGCTGTTGGATGTTGCATAATCTGTGAGAGATGATTCGTTTGGTTGTCCTGCGATAGGTTTGTGGATGTTTGGTGATTCGGTAAAGATTGATTTGCAGCATCAGTTTGATGTTGTTGTTGTTGTTGAGCTATTGGGAACGGCATACCGTGTTGTTGTAAATAACTGGAGACAGACAGCTGTGGCATGGGTTGCTGTAAACAAAAATTATGCAAGAGGTTTAAGAGATTCCAAAGTAAACCAGTCATTTTCTTATTAATATTTTATATTCAAGCCACTTACCGCCATCTGTGGAACGTCTTGACGGACTATTGTTTCATTTTTTGAAGGTATTTCTGTGGGAGTTTGATTGACCTGCAATTGTGCTTGGCTCCAAAATTGTGGCAGTTGACGATACATATATTCAACATCCTGATTGGTGAAAATAGGATATTCTGACGATCCTTGGACACTATTTGTAATATTTTGGTTACTGTCCTCCACAGCTGGATATTCCTGTTTTATCTGGACCGGACTAAACATCTAAACAAATTGATCAGCAAGAATTCAATTACAGGTTGAGAAACATAAATATCTGGAACTTACATTGTATTTCTTAGAAGTTTCACTAAGTAGAACTACGGATTTAGTATACGGCATACAACTGAAACATAAGGCATATTAAAATTCCTTAACGCTGTCGTTATGAAAGAAAAAACACTCTTTCCTTAAAACCATCAAAGACAAGTGTCAGAAGTAACCTCAACATTTGATTACTTACAGTAAAACCAGCTACATGATCGCCGTATTACTTCCTAGCAACAGTGAAATTACATCAGCGGAAACTTGCAGAACGAGATAATCCTTATTTTTAAAAATCAAGGTATAACATGTCCTGAGCGAGTTCAGAGATGGAAAATTCTTACGATATACAGTACTAAGATGGCGATACCAATTTTCGTAATTATGTCGAGAACAAGGTCATCGGATCTGAATGCACAGAGTTATCCTGAGCGACGCGTTTAAAGAACCTCGTAAATCTCTGGTCTAGAATGCGCAACAATTTTCACGTTATTTTTTTTCTAATGAAAATGACACAATAGACAACTTGAACGTAGCGAAGAATCATCAACAATCATGAATGAATGAACAAGAAAAAAAACATTAGAATGCTGTTCACCTCGTTGCGCATCAGCACTGCGCGCTAATGTCGAGTTCATATGTCACTTTTTGAATTTCGAAACAGCAGCCAATCGCAATGCACTTTCGGATCTCGTCACTGGTGCAACAATTGTTATTTGTTGTTATGCATTCTTGTCGCTCGACTCTCTTAGTGTGAATCGAGCATTAGATTGTAAAAGTTATCTAGTGAAAGTCACTAATGCTCCTTAGATTCTCTGAACAACGTGTCAGATTGTGAAAGCGGTACCAGTGCAGTTCAGAGTAAACTTTTTGACATCTGTTACCTTAACGCAGAATTTAAAAAGTAAATCTGTATTATTGCATTATGAGCGAGATTGAGAAATTGCGTCAAAGGATTAAGGACTTGGAGCAACAGCTGTTAGAATCGCAATGTAAAAGTGCAGCTAGAGAAAAAATTGCACAAATGTCCAGTGAAGTTGTGGACTCGAATCCTTACAGGTACTTTATGTGCACATCGTATACAAATTTAGATAATGATTATGAACATTATTGCATGATGCTTTTTCTTCCTTAAATTGTATTGTTTGATATTAAAATATTTTATTGTTTAATTTTGATGAATTGTGCGTTCTGCCCATGTTTAAATGCAGAGTAAGTTTTTGGAGTTATATGATTTAAAGTATGTAGATCTGTTTGTAACGATTTTCCTTTTTTTCAGTCGTTTAATGGCATTGAAACGTATGGGAATTGTAAATAATTATGAAAAAATACGTGAATTATCAGTTGCAATTGTTGGTGTTGGCGGTGTTGGTAGTGTGACTGCAGAAATGCTTACAAGGTGTGGCATCGGCAAGGTAATGGTTGCGTTATTAAATATGTTAAAAAAATAATTTTGACATTTATGAAATATTTATTGAATATTATTGTATTTTCGCAGTTAATACTCTTTGATTATGACAAAGTGGAGCTAGCAAATATGAACAGATTGTTTTTCCAACCACATCAAGCAGGACAGAGTAAAGTGGAAGCAGCAGCAAAAACATTGCAATCAATTAATCCAGATGTGGAGATTGAAACTCATAATTACAATATTACAACAGTTGATAACTTTCAGAATTTTATAGACACAATTAGGTACTCTTTATAGTTAGCTCCAAAATTTTATGTATTCTTTGTACTTTACAGCATTTCCTCTTTTGGTTGTGATAATTTAGTAATTGTACTGTAAACTAAAATGTGGTTAAAAATATGTTTCTTTTTTTCAGTACTTCAAGTCTTCTTGGTGGACCTGTCGATCTTGTATTAAGTTGCGTAGACAATTTTGAAGCACGAATGACAATAAACACAGCATGCAATGAGCTTAATCTCAAATGGTTTGAGAGTGGAGTATCGGAGAATGCGGTTTCTGGTCATATACAATTTATAATTCCTGGTGAATCAGCCTGTTTTGCTGTAAGCTTAAACATCTATAATATAAACTTTTGTAATTTCAAATATTTTCAAATCTTTCTGTATTCTTTTTAGTGTGCACCGCCACTGGTAGTGGCAGCGAACATAGATGAAAAGACATTAAAGCGCGATGGTGTATGTGCCGCTTCGTTACCGACAACAATGGGAATTGTTGCTGGCTTCCTAGTGCAAAATACTTTAAAGTATTTATTAGGATTTGGCACAACTTCCTATTATCTAGGATACAATGCGATGCAGGATTTTTTCCCGACCATGATATTGAGGCCAAATCCAAACTGTGATGACAGTTATTGTCGTCAGAGGCAGGCGGAATATGCAGCAAAACCAAAAATTGAAGAAACCTTGTCTGTGGTAGAGGCTGACGAAGGACCTATTCATGAAGATAATGAATGGGGTATAGTTTTTATCATTAAGAAATTAATAAGCATCGAGATAATTTAGAACCACAACCAAACTGTTATTAATTTCATTTTTCTCTTAGGAATTTCGTTGATCGACGAGACAGAATCAATTAATGAAGGGAATGCAACGAGTGAGATTAGTACTGGTATAAAACTAGCTTATACAGTACCGCAAGTTGATAATACCGAGTCACAAGAACAAGTGACCAAATCCGATGGACCAAGCTTAGAAGAATTAATGGCTCAAATGAAGCAGATTTAAATGTTTATAACGAAGGATTCGTATGTCATTTTATCCTCTTAATTTTTCTATGCACTCATGTGCAGCTTTTTAACATGTATATAAAAAGGAATGGTATACAAGTATTGAACATGATATGAATCTGTTGATTGATATTGTTTATATTATTTCATTATAAAAATATTAATACAAAAGTATATTTACAATAGAAATGTAATGAGATTAGATGTCGAATCGTTCATAACAGATTGCTTGACCCTCTTCTTCGTACTCTTCTTTCGTTACAATCATACTGGAGAGTCCTGAATCTCGTGATAACAATTTTCCACCCTCCCAGGCGTAGGTAATAGGACTGGAATTATAGAATTATGTGATAAGACCTCATTTTTGTTATAGTCAATAGTTCTCTAGTTATGTCATATACTTACTCCTCCGGTCGAACAACATTCACTGAATACTGTGATGGTGCGAGACTCCTAACTTCCTTCTGAACTCTATCTCGGAATCCTGGAAACTTTGCATTCCCACCGGTGAGAACTATATTCGCTAGTAAATGAGGCCAAGTCTCTTCACTGCAAGCCTTCAAAGAATCCACTATAGCTTCTGGTATTCCCATTTGATGGATGCCGACATCAGATGGATGAAAAAGGATTTCTGGTATCGCGAATCTTTCATTATTTAAACGTAGAGTCTGCTGCTCACCCGGCGCTTCTGGTTGTCTGAGAAATCCACGTCTCAGTGATGTATAGTCAGGTAATACATAGTCTCTAGCAATAGGATTATTTTCCAATTTATTCTTTGCTGTGTTCATGTCTTTGTAGAAATCTTGTGATACGAAACAAGAATCTTCTTTGGCTTGATTAATTACATATGTCTCATCCATAACATGCAATTGGCGATAGGATATTATTTCTTTGAGATGATTTGTCAGCAGCTTTCCACCAACATCAATTCTTCTAATTCCATCTTTGACCTTCACACCATTCACGTACGGAATAATATGAGTGAAACTGTATCCACTGTCAACTATCATACAACACTTTGCTGTTGGATTTTTATGTCTATAATGATAGCAAGACAAGCCGGATGCATTAATTTTTAATATACTCTGACAATCATACTCTTCAAAGAATATCTCTGTCATGGCTTCTTGTATCGATGGAAAATTGAAATGAGGCTCCGTTACAAATAATGGCATTTGACTCAAATTAGCAGAGCACTGTTCCTTTGAGAATATGTAATCCCATACTGTTTTCTGTATATCCCAGTTAATGAGATAACCTTTCTGAAACGGCAAAATGTAAAAGAGTCCTGATGCATCGCGACATTCTTCAATTTGACTTCCTACAAACGGTCTCCGACGTTCACTTTTTGCTTTCATTATGCAATTTGGTACTAATCTGTGAAGAAAAAGTTATAGTACAATTACTGTATATCTCTAAGTACGAATTACTATTACTTTCGTGAGTTGTACAATAATAATATATTTATTGCTAATCATTTATACCAGAATAGGAGCCGGCTTTTTACTGTCTCCAATAACCTTTAGATTCATTGCAATACTCACTTCGGAGAAGCTGCAGAAAGTCCAACTTTAGCTGTATAAGCACCATTATCCAATATGAATGATACATTAGACATTTCGGTTAACCACTTTAAAAATTCTTAAAAGCAATAATAAACATTTCTAACTAAAAAATGAAAACGTATTAAAGTAAGCCGGGTGATGCTGGTTCACACATTTCCTACAGATGAGTCCTTGGTTCCTTCCTTTCAGAGATGAGTAGGGAGATGCACAGCGCTATGGTTTTAGGCGATACCAAAAATATCCCGTTAAATAGGAATTCGTGATCATCGCCTCCGTTGATAATGCATATCCCGTCGTAGCCGAGCTAGACGTGAAAACGAACGGGCGGACAGAGGCAGAGGTTCTCCGCTACTCACAGCTGGTTCCCAAAGCAACCCTTAGAACGAGACCGGGAACTATAGAACCTCTCAAGAATTATTGAAACGGTCTATTGTTGAAAAATTTATAAGACATTTTTAAGAAAGTCCGGTGCCAACTTGACGACCGTGTAGCACTTCAATTTTTACAAAATTTTATTGGATCTTTATTTACTTTCAAAATTTATTCAAAATATAAAATTGAGGCTAAATGAAAATCTCGCAGAATATACGGAGTAGATAAAAATTGATTTCAAATTGTAGAATATCGAGAACAAATAACGTTCAAATAGAAATATTAATAAATTAGGTGTTTGGAACATTTAAATAATTAATTAAATCAATAAAGTAAAATATTAACATTTAGAAATTGGAAACTCCGTCCAAGCATATTTAGAAGTACAGGAATTTGTCAAAAATTGTGTGTGCGCAAATTCTTCGCGCAGGACACGGCG